>SNQJ01S0308317.1:0-10055 GCA_010110895.2 Picea sitchensis
TTTACTTCCTGCCATAACGCACCAACCATACATTTCGTTAACGGATTTTCTTTAGGAGTGACACTGTTGGATACCATACAACACCCGAGCGACACTAGGAGCACCTGAGTGGCACCAACAACACTGTGTCTGCACCTATTTCAAGTAAGTTAATCCCCTTAAGGATTTCTATTTTAATTGATCCATTCTCGTATAGTTTCATCAATTTTTAAGGTCCGAGCCATCCAATTGAGGCATAATTGAAGACAATTCTTAAGTTTGCAGAAGATCGGATTGTTGACGGTAATCAAGAATTTGAATAAAATTGAACAAAAACTTATATTTACCTCTATTTTGGTTGTTGTTGTGGTTCTTCCTTCTACCCATTTTTTGAACAAGTCAAATGATATACTTTTATTGGTGGTAAGGGGATGAGTTCATGATAATCTTGGTCCTATGGTTTATTAATTTATTTTTGGCATTGTCCACATCCTTTCACCTGCTTAAAGTAATACCTAAATAGTGGTGGCCATAGAGTCATATACACAATATATTTTGAGCTATTTTGTTTGATGAAAAATGTCCCCTTGTTCCATAGTGGGCTCTATTTATCAATTGGTATATTCTACTAGATGAACACATCTTCTCATGATTCCATCCATGCCTCAATCTGTACAATTTTCCCGATAATACGTTTAATCTTAATGATATCTAAACCATGCTTCTTCATTTTAAAACACATAACTATTGTGGTGCTTGCACATGTTGGAGAAAATAAAGAACATCATCCAAATATCATGGTGCACCCTGGACTAGAAAATTGTTAGCATCCAAAGATTCCCCCTTTCCTTGTTTTCTTTCTCCATTGTCAATTATTGACAAGATGTTTTGGTCGAACATGTACTTTTATAGGTCTGATAAAAAACTCAAGTTAATATTCTTAAAATAACATTAATCATCTTCTTAAACTCCCCACTAGAATTGGTTTGTTCACAATGTACTTTAATGCTTGGTGGTTAATGTAGAAATCAAACTTATTTGTTAATAGATAGTGCCTAAACTTTTTAAAATTATAGATCATACCTAAATATTCTCTTTCTATGGAATTTTAATTCTTCTCACTCGTGGACGGTTTTCTACTGACATAGTGGATGTGACAGTCCATCCCTTTTTCTCCTAGTTATGAGAGGATGACCTTCATGGTTGTTCCTGATGCATCCAAATGTACATAAATGTTTTGTTCCAATTGGGGAATCTTAAAATAGGTTCCTTAATGATTTTAACCTTGAGTTCTTCTAATGCCCATTGGTACTAGTGTCCATTGCAAGGTTGTGTCTTTTCTTAGTAATATATCCATCAGTTGGGCGACTTCAGCGTATACTCTCTTACAAATGTTCTATAATGACGTGTGTGGCCCAAGAAAGACTCAACCTTGGAGTGGTTTTTGGGTGGTTCTAAGTATTTGATGACTTTTATTTTATTTGGGTCCACCATTATACCTTTGAAGTTATGTGTCAAAGTATCTTCCCAAAACATTGCAAGAATTGGATTTTTCCTAGATTTGAGAAAACTCCTCTATCTCTAAATTTTTTCAACATCATCCTCGAGTTTTTTGCATTGGTATTTAGTCAACCAAATACCAATGTTAACATATCCACATATTCATTATTTATTTTTTAAATTATTCTCCAAAATGTATTGGATTGGAATTTAGAAACATCTGAAAGTTTTATCATCTGGTCTAGGATGAATTGGCATATTTTTTACTAGAATTGCTAAACATAACAACAATTAATGAGCACATGAGAGATATTTTCATCATCTTCCTTGCAAGTAATGCATATACTAGTCCCTTGTTTTTCTCATTCCTGTATGTTATTCCAAGTTAGCACTTTGTTATTTAATGCTAACCACACAACTCTTTTTGTTTTCTTTGGATCCTTGACCTTCCATAGCTTTTTCAACCTCCATGCTCTTATTAGTGTCCGAGGAAAAGTTTTCTTGATCACGTAATTTGGCTTAATAATATCCTAGGGTTTGATTTCTTCACCATACAACCATGTCTTGTTTGTAATCAATTATGGCATGGCTCTTTGTGGTTTCTTTATATAGGAATTTCAAATGATTTCTCCCCCCCCCCCTCTCCTACTAGGCCTAAAGAATAATTCATGTTCCACCCTTGATGAAAAATATTAGTACATGCCCAATCATGTTTCTAACTGAGTGTGTTAATGCATTTGTCCTCCAAATTTTCTATATGCCTCTGATGTAACGTGAATTATTTTTTATACATGATGGATGTATCCACTCTAGCCTCACTTGCTCTCCATTGCCTACCTTCCAAGCTAACCACCCACCTTTTAAAGGGAAGGATTGAACTACAAATTTCTAGTTGCTAAACAAATTACTTTTTTATTTCCTTTGACTTATTATCCAATCAATAATAAAACTAGCGCTAATATATTGTTTCACTATTCTATCCTTATGTATACTTTCCTATGATATGACTTTCCACAAACATTTAACTGGCAAGGGTTTTCCAAAATAAGAATAATTTTCAACTCCCACCCTTCTTCATCTTTTGGTTGAGCTATAACCTTTCATTTGACAAGTGGAATCTCTTCATTTTGTGTTTTCCAATCCAAAAGAATCTAAAAAACTTTCTCCTTATTTTCTCTAGAACCCCCTTCTGGAATATAGGCTAATGTATGTTAGTAAAGCAAAGAGTTGAGTTGAGTTGGTTACATTCCATAGCTTGCAACTACAAAATCTTATCCAATACACTAATACCTTCTTCCTCTCATATTTCACTTATTGTTCCCACTCATGCTCCAAAAGGCTTGTTGTATTCTCTTTCGTTGTTGATTCATCATTGACATATGTCACACTGCACTTAGATTATTACCTTATTTCTCTTGGATAACACCATGTGAATGCCCCTATCATCTTGATTATTCAATTAGAGGATGATTCACAATCTTGGATTTTTTGAACCTTTGAGTAGATTTTTATGCCTTCAAATATTGATCTTACTTGAGATGCACATTGAAAGTGTGGCATGTACCTATGTTAATGCTTCATTCCTCAAAACTAACCACATATACACCTTTGGTTTAAGAATATTCTTAATATTCCACAAAGCCTTCCACCACTAAGCATCCTCTTTTTTGCAAGTTCTGCAATTCACCAAAAAGGAAGGGAAAAACAAATAGTTGATCCAATAACTTTAATAATTTACTCATCATTCTCTTCGTCAATACTGACATTCAAAACATTCGACCGAACAATTCATTTTTCCTTTATATTTTCATAGGTTAGTTTCATTGTCAAGTAATGATTGCGCACTTTAGGGACATGTTTCTTAGTGTGTATGATTGACGGGGTTGCTTGATCCGTATTATTTTCATAACGAAATGAAAGCAGAGATATTACGATGAAATACACATAAAAATTGCAAGAAACAGAGAAATACAACAATACATGATTTATATTAATGAAAGAAATGTACAGAGACTGT
Source organism: Picea sitchensis (assembly GCA_010110895.2). NCBI lineage: Eukaryota > Viridiplantae > Streptophyta > Pinopsida > Pinales > Pinaceae > Picea > Picea sitchensis. The sequence continues at coordinate 3,497 of SNQJ01S0308317.1, forward strand.
AAAATATATAGTGCAAGACTTGCTAAAATGGTGGCAGCTTTATCTCTGAGAAGAGATGTGACAGCTATGCTCATTCGCAAGAAGATGAGTACAATGAGTCTTTGAAGATCTTTTTATGATAAACATGAATGCCAAAGCCTAGACATCCAAAAACCTAACCCTAGGATATGAATCGCCAAAAGTCATGTGGGCCCCGTTGGGGTAAGTTAGTACATCAACTTCTCGGGGTCGTAACTTTTGCATACAATCTATGTTTTAGGCGTGTTATAGTCCGTTGGAAAGGTATTTTAGAGAACTACGCATTATGTTTTCAAAATCCAACTCCATTTACAGTTTGATTGTGGTAAGCCAAGAAAACACTGTTTAGGGCCCCAAAACGTCCCTAGAAGTACATAAAGCTGTATTGACATGAAAACTTCCAAAATAAGCCAGTTCGAATATGTGGGTGGCCACCACTATCCACCTGGATGTTGTATAGGGTTTCAAGACAGCTATGGAAGTGCAGAACTGATAATTACAAAGAAATGTCCCCATTACAGAGAAATGTGTTGAACTGAAAATTGTCAAGATGAGCTAGTTTGAATTTGGAACAGGTGGGTGGCCACCAATATCCACCTGGACCAGTCCTCCCCCCTTAGGAAGCAATGGTCTACATTATTTTGAGTGGTCAGGGAAGAGGGGAAGTGTTTTCTGAATTTGAATCTTGGTGAGTTGCGTGCCTTGTTGGAGAAGTTGCGCTGCTTGGTCTATGGAAGGCTGTCACAAACCTGTTGTTGGCGGGGTTGAATCAGTTCCACCAACCTATTTTCTCTGGGCTTGACAGGGCATTGTGTAGGCACCATCGTAGGTGAAGAAAAAATATCTTCTTTCTCTTTTGCAATCTTCTTATATTGGATAGAAGGTGTTGAGGCTGCAATGGTTGTAGTGGCCTTCTTTGCATCCTTTGAACAGACTGTGAAGAGGATGAATTTTGAAGCATGAGAGATTACCTTGCAGCATTGTTTTGGTGGAACAATAGTTGGAACTACCTTTGATATCCTGTAGAGTTGACCCCCAAGGGTAATAATGACACTACGGGGTCGAGAATCATAAACAACATGACATTTCCAAATATATGGTTGGCCCAAAACAACATCACAAACATCAAGAGGGGAAACATCACACACTACCTCATCTTTGAAGGGTTGGATGCCATAGGACATGTGATATTGTTGGCTGACATGAAGATCTCGTCCCTGGTGAAGCCACCTGATGTTGTATGGTTGCGAGTGTGGTGTTGTCGACAACCCCAATTGTTTGACGACTTCAACTGAGATGAGGTTATCCTGGCTGTCACTAACAACAATGAAATTAAACGAGGTCCCCTTCACCCACATATGTGAATGGAAGAGGTGCTCCCCCTCTGTAGGATCTACTGGTTCTTTTGGTTGAATTGTTGCGGTCGCGACAATAGTAGTAGGGTATGCGTCGATGATCTGTTTGTTTTCAGTATTTCTGGATCAAATTCTGAATCAGGGTTCAACTCCTTGTCTTTGACCTCGACCACTAATGATTTTTTCGAGTGACATTCATAAGTGTTGTGCCAGGGGATTTTGTGGAAGTCACACAACTTCCTAGTGTCATTCTTCGTCTTTCCTTTACCTTTCTATTCATGTGTCTTGGACTGGTTGTCGGGAGGCTGTTGGTTAGGGTCGTATTTACCATGTTTTGGTTGTTGCGGATTTGTAGACTCGAACTCCCATTTGTTTTGGTTCCTAAATTTGTGCTCAATTTTTACAGCATATTGATAGGCAAATGCCATTGATGAGATGTTTAGGAAATCCATTTCGGTTTGGATGTACCTATGTAGAGCCCCACAGTATTTTAGAACCAGATGCCGCTCATAGTCTTTGATACCCAGCTTGGTGCGCAAAGTATGGAAAGTGTTAGCACAGAATCTGCAGAGCAGTTTTATAGAAGGCCGCTACAAAATTTCCTATAGCGGCTATTGTTACAAATTTGATCATAAAAGCAAAATGACAAAGTGGGTTTCTCTGAAATTTTTGTGGAGGAAGATGATATCCTTGTTGACTTGCTGACCAAATTTCAGCTTGACCCAGTTTGTAATTTTAGAAAAACAACTAAAACACCATTGCTCTACGGAATCTGCTAAGCTATTTCAGGAGTGGCACTATGGAATCTGCAGAACTGTTACACAAGAAGCATTACAGAATCTGCAGAGCTGTTACACAGGAAGCGCTACAAAATCTGCAGAGTTGTTTTACAAAGGGCGCTACAGAATTGCCTACAAAATGTGCTATAGAATGGCTCTATGAATTGGTCATCGCAGTTAAAGGGCATGTGGTAGCAAAGGAGATGGTGACACATCCTTAAGGATCTTAATAACCTTATCAATAAGTGTAGGTGGCAGATTGATGAAGATTATTTTAACTCTAGCAATTCTAGCATTCAAGATATTCAAACAACAACCTTCAAATTTTAGTTATTTAACTAAATCCTAGAAGTTAGTAAGTAGTTGTACACATGTCAATGGTTTCTGAGTCAGTTCCTAGGAGTTAGGCAGTTAGTGGTTACATGTGTTACTACTTTGTAATAATTTCTATTTTAAGAAACATGAGTTAGAGCTCGAGTCTTGGAAAACTAGGCAGGGATCTTTGATATATATGCATATGTAAAGACAAAAGAAAGGAAGGGGCATTTGAGAGAGGGAAGACTCGAGAGGTCTGAAGTAGAATTTTTCAAGATCCAAGAAGGAGTTGGAGGGGATGTAAAGCTTTTGTTTTAATTTGAAGACTTATCTGAGTTCTAATTCACGTTTATAAAGGTTTTCTGAATATTGAGTTATTCTTTCTACTGTCAGATACATTGAAGATCACAATGCTCTTTGATTATCTTACAGTTTTGTTCCTCATACTTCTTCATTACATTTATCTATAAGCTTTGCAGTTGATCTAAGTGTTGTTAGCCCGACTTGCTGCACACAGACTGTTAGATTAGGTCATTATATTTTATAGACTCCATGCCCAATGGCCTTACTGCCTTTCTTGATAATTTTACCACTCTCATAGTTTCGTAAAAATCCAATTCAACCAACCCAATCCAATTTCATTTCAAGATGTGCTAGGCTTGTTCCCTCAAGCAGTCTAGGAACAAATTCCAGTGCTAACATCTTTTGGCACCGTTTCTGGGGACAAAAGTGAAGAAATCTTCCTTGGGAGAATGACATTGATCACATTCAGATTTTGATGGTGAACAATGGGCTAGTCACATATTCGAGACTGCATCATTCACCTGGTGACTCCAGTCCATGAAAGAAGAACCTGTTGACGACTTCACTGATACAAGACAATATTAGCAATGGAAGCTATCTTGGCTCGGAGGTATGCTTTCTGTGATTTCTCAAATATAGTCGGGTTTCCACATCCAGTGCCGACTATAACTGAATGGGATGATTATCTTCCGAGATTCAGAGGAAGTAAGCATGATCATCTTGATGAACACTTATTAAATTTTCATAAATGCATGCTTGAAAATGGTTTGTTCATGAGGATGTCCTAATCAAGTTGTTTAGATTTTCTTTAGAAGAACATGCTCATGAATGGTGTCAATCCCTTCCCACTACTAGCATTCATTCTTTGAAGGGGTTTCATACTGCCTTTCATCATCATTACAAAAAGATTTATCTAGTTGATCTTATGTTTGATAATTGTTGTAAGGAATCTGAATTCCATATCCAACATTCAGTTAGTATTCCTTCTGATTGTGAGGATGTTGGTGATAGTCATATTGTAGACACATTTGTCCTTGATTCAAATGTCTCTAATAGTTTTGACTATGATATCAAGGATGCCTCAGATTTTGATAAAGAAAAAGTTGTTGATATGCATCCAATATCCCAAGAGCTAAAAAAGCAGTTGAGCTTGCCTTTTGGAGCAAATATCAAACAAGATTTGATTAGCAGTGAAATCAACCCGTAGCCATGTTTAGATTTGCAGATAGCTGAAAGTGGCATCCTCCATGGGAAAGAGGATATGCAGAGAATATTTGATCTTCAATTTCAGACAAAGGTAACCTTTTATTGTCATAATTCCACATCTTCTGCTTTTCATGATCCAATTGCTATCTATATGAAGGAATTCACGGATTCAAGGTTTCAGTCTTCGTTTCATGATAAATATGAAAATCAAACTTACAATCAAGTGTTGATTTTTGTTTTGGTCTTCATTTTGCTGAAACACATACAAAGAGTTTCGCTTGTTAGTAAGATAGTTGTATGGCTTCATTGGAAGCATGATTTTACCTGATCAAGAAGCATCATACTTGATTAGAAGTAGGAGTAGGCAGGAGAATAAGCTTGTCATACAAGCAGTTATATTATTTTCAGTTTTTTTGTTGGTTTGCAATAGTATAAGACTCCATACCCAATGGAATAACATTCTTATGTCCAATCAAAGATTTTAGGTGATAGATAAGGCCACTGGTATACAAGTTCTTGGCATCTCGCAAGGAGCATGCCATCCCCCATGGAGCCAAATGTTAGCACAGAATCTCCATAGCAGTTTTATAGGAGGGCGCTACAGAATTTATTGTAGCAGTTACTATTACAAATTTGATCATAAAACCAAAACGACAAAGTGGGTTTCTCTAATTTTTTTTGTGGAGGAAGATGATATCCCTGTTGACTTGTTGACCAAATTTCATCCTGACCTAGTTTGTAATTTGAGAGAAACAACTAAAACACCGGTGTGCTATGAAATCTGTAGAGCTATTTCAGGAGTGGTGCTACGAAATTTGCAGAGTTGTTACACAGGAAGCACTACGGAATCTGAAAAGTTGTTTTACAAAGGGCACTATAGAATTGGCTACCAAATGCACTACGGAATGGCGCTACGAATTGGCCATCACAGTCAAAGGGCATGTGGAAACAAAGGATATGGTGACACATCCATAAGGATCTTAATAACCTTATCAATAATTGTAGGTGGCAGATTGATGAAGATTGTTTTAACTCTAACAATTCCAACATTCAAGATATTCAAACAACAACCTTCAAATTGTAGTTATTTAACTAAATCCTATAAGTTAGTAAGTAGTTGTACACATGTCAATGCTTTATGAGTTAGTTCCTAGGAGTTAGACAGTCAATGGTTATATGTTTCACTACTTTGTAACAATTTCTATATTAAGAAATGGGAGTTAGAGCTCGAATCTTGGAAGTCTAGGCAAGGATCTTTGATATATATGCATATGTAAAGACAAAAGAAAGGAGGGGCCATTTGAGAGAGGGAGGACCCAAGAGGGCTGAAGTAGAGTTTTTCAAGATCCAAGAAGGAACTGCAGGGGATGTGAAGCTTCTGTTTTAATTTGAAGACCTGTCACTTTCTGTGTATAAGATTTCAACTGATAATAAAAATTATGATCAGTTTGTTCTCCTTATTCCAGTCTTCATCTTTTCTTTATATTCATCTGCTTATATATGTGTTGCTTATATATGAAATGTGTATGCAATTTCTATGTTGAAAGGATTATTGTATATGATATGCTCTAACCCTTGCCATAGACTTATCTGAGTTCTAATTCGGGTTTAAAAAGGTTTTCTGAATAATGAGTTATTCTTTCTACTGTCAGATACATTGAAGATCACAATGCTCTTTGATTAACTTACAATTTTGTTCCTCATACTTCTTCATTACATTTATCTATAAGCTTTGTAGTTGATTTAAGTTTTGTTAGCCTGACTTGCTGCACACAGACTGTTAGATTAGGTCATTATATTTAATAGAATCCATGCCTAATGGCCTTACTGCCTTTCTTGATAATTTTACCACCCTCATAGTTTCCTAAAAATCCAACTCAACCAACCCAATTCAATTTGATTTCAAGATGTGCTAGGCTTGTTCCCTCAAGTAGTCTAGGAACAACTTCCAGTGCTAACAAAAAGTATTTGTGAACTCTGACATTGTTTGGCTCTTCTCTTGCCGCAGTGTGGTCCATCTCATGTACTGGTATTCATAGTTATCAACATGGTAGTATTGTTCCTTGACCGCATCCACAAAAAAATCCTAAGTGGGCTCGACCCCATATATTCCAGATTCCTCTCTGGAAATTTGGTCCCAGTAATTTTCCCACCAATGTTTGACACGGGGGAGAGCCTTGAGGAGTGCAAATGTGATATTTTCCATGTCAAAATTTTTTTGAACAAAGAAATAACTTTCTAGCAGATTTAACCATTTTTATGAGGCATCCGCATCTATCTGACCTTCAAATACGGGAATATCAAAATTAACTTGTACCTTGAAGGGAGAGGTTCCTCCAAAGTGGCCGTTTGATGAACATGATCATGTTGCTATTGGCAAGCGTTGAAGGATGTGGGAAAAATTCTCCATCATTTCATCCCTCTTTCGCGTGAGAGCTTTCTCAAGCAACATGTTAATAGAATCTTCTGCTCCAACGTTTTTCTTTTCTGCCACCATAGAGGGTTTCTTGGGTGTGCAAGAGCGATTATCCTCGGGAGAGATAAAGCTCGAGACCCAAATTTATATACTCGTGATCTAGGTGG
>SNQJ01S0308319.1:7937-17992 GCA_010110895.2 Picea sitchensis
TCAACTTCCCGGGGTCGTAACTTTTGCATACAATCTCCGTTTTAGGCGTGTGATAGCTCGTTGGAAAGGTATCGTCGAGGAGATTCATTTTGGGGGCTCAATAATGCCTTTGTCTATCATTGAGAACCTTTATCTAAAAAAACCTTCATTTAGGCCCTCAAAATGGCCCCGGAAGTTAAAACCTGCTAAAAATAGTAAATTGCCAAAATTGCCAGAAAACAGTTTTGAGCTAGTCGAAAAAGGTGGGTGGCCATCGATATCCACTTGGATCATACTGCCTGATTAGGTTCTTTAACTCTTGTACATATTTCTCATCCTGGATTAATTTAAGACAAGTGTACAAAAAATTGATGAGCATACTTTCCTCTTTTCCTTCTTTATGCGCATTCGATTGATCAAATGTCGGAGGCAGTCCATACTCTTTTACTTCTGGTTGTGTTCTAGATGAGGATACTTGATTCCTCTTGAAATCATGGCTTTCTTCCCCAAAGATTCGTCTTTCTTTCTTTGCATCAAAAGCCTGAGTCTTCTCCTCAGCTTTCCTGATACCTGACTCTTCTGTGATCTTTCTTTGGGTTGTTCTATCCTCTCCTGTAGCAGCGCCTCCTCGAGTAATGACAACGACTCTAGGTTTGGTTCCACAAGATTCAGAATATATCAATTGTACTTATGGGTTCTGTTGGGGTCCTCATCTTTCCTGAAGCTTAGCAAGTAGCACAGGACATTCTTCTATGACATGCTAAAAAGAGTTACAATAACTATAGGTTATGCAAGGATTTTGACAATCCCTTGCTAAGTGTCCTGGTTGCACACAGTTATAACAGATTATTTATCCTCGGCATCAGCCCATACCTCCTCCTCGTCCTTGTCCTCTGTATCCACCGTGAGGAGTGAAGTTTCCTCTCCCTGGAGAGTTGTACTGCAGAGTATTTCCTTCTAGATGTACCTCACCTTGAATCTTGTATATGTCTCTCGACCTCTCATGCATGAGATCGTAAGCTCTACAATCTTGATCATCGTGCCCTACTGATTTACAGAATGTGTAGTACAAGTTTGTGGGTGTCTGAACATACTTCTACATGTAATAGCACTCACCTGGGTGATGTCTATTTCTGCACACATCACACCAGGGGAGGTTAACTTGCTTCAAAGGGCTCGGTGCTCCTGAGGCCAAATGCTCATGGAATAAGGGATAATGTTCCTTATCATGACCTTCTGATCTGCATCTCCCACACTAGACATCTTCCCTTTTGTCTTTTCCCTTATCTTTCTTCATATCATCGACCTGTAAAGACAAATTGGTTAGCTGACTCGAGATCTGGCTCAAGCCTGAGCTCGATTCTACCATAGGTGTTGATTCAAGCTTCATGGCAATTTCCAAAGATTCTACCTGTAACACAATATTCTATTGCATCATAGGGACTCTGATGTGTGGTAACAATGCAGTGATGAACCATTATTTTTTCTATTCATTGGGGATCTGAAAAGCTAATCGGCCTGTTAGGGTCTTGAATCTCTGGTCGAACTCCCAAACAGGTTTTTCTACCTTTTGTTTGATCTCTTTTAGCTTTGTAATACATTGTGACTCCGACTTAAGTTTCTTAAACTCTGCAATCAACTCATTCTTAATATCGTTCACTGGCTTAGGCTGCGCCAGTCCTTGGAAGAGTTTCATGTACCAGATCAGTGTGCGGTCCCTTAGCGTAATGTTGAACTGGGTTCTCTTGATGGCTTCGTTGGTGATAATTTTAATATTCCATATGGATTCACACAGAAACCAATGCGGATATGGATCTTCATATCCATCTCCTCTAAAGATAGGGAGCCTCATTTCATCTGCCATAGAGATGACTATGCTTCTTGTCTGAGTAGATGCTAAGCTACTAGTAACAGTTCTTTGAGGACTCTGGTGGTTCTAACTACTCTGACAGCTAAGTTCTGTTGAGACAATAGGAAGATTAATGTTACTTACTTCAGTAGTCCGTGCAGTTTCTGAGGTCTCTGGATCACTTTGGCGAAGTTCTTCATCTTCCCCTTCTTTTGTTCTAGTGGGCTCTGAATGTTTGTCATCAGTTAGATCTACCTCTTCTCCACTGTAGAAACCCTCTTCTCCGTAGTTTTTCTTAAACAAGTTCTCAAGGTGAAACCCTCAGAATACTTTCCCACTGCACATATGTCCTGCTTCTGTGTCATTGTCGTTGTCAGAGATCTTGAACATTAGCCTTTTCAGGTCCAACAAATCTACTATATCTTCAAGATGTGGTTATCATGCAAGAGCATCTTGATTCTCAACTTCAGAAAGTGCAAAAATTTTCCTCTGGGTCCTTTGAAAAAGTATCTCTCGGCTTGGCTATACGATTATGATCTGTCAACAACAAACTCAGTGATATACCCTCCAATGGTACTATCAAACCAATGATCTACTGCTCTGGATACAACGTTGCCAACTCTCTTGACCTTCTAGATCAGTGTCAGAGTCCAAACCACGGGAGGTCTAGATCTAATCTCGAACTGGGTATTGCCTAACCTATCCAACCATTCAAACAACTCCTGGTGGATTCCCCTAAAGAAAATATCGTGAATGTCAGTGAAGATGTATCTTTGTAGCCAATCTTCAGTACTCAGTTTAGGGTTCTTGTTATGGGCTTCAACGAAGTCCCTCTCTTGATCCTATATCCACTTTTGAATCTCGGTCTTTGATGGGAACCACCTTGACATTCCCTTAAAAAGATTCTTGTCCCAGCAACAGAACCATTTGTTGGCACAGGGGTAGACCCGGGGTTCACTCCAAGAGTGCACCAACAAGCCTTAGCTACTGGCCCTTTCGACAACACCTGCGAAGAAGATGCAGTCTCACCCGAAGCAACTAAGAGGGGGGTTGCAAAACAGAGATGTCTACAACCAGGGGAATATCAAGTAGAACTAATACAACAATAATGTAGCATTCATGTGTCACTCATCAACTAGATCTACTATGCGCAGTTATTCATCTGATCTAATAGAATAATGAAAATAACATTATAACAATGAAAAAGATCCAGGCATCAATCACACATACGACACAAAATATACGTGGTTCACCCTCTCTCTAGGGCTACATCCACAGAACTGTGCTTATGATAAGATAAAGCTTACAATTATGATCTGCGCTCTTAGTCAGTAGATCTTCTCTCTTCTTCTCTTTGTCTCCCACCTTCCTGCACACCCAGCTACAGGACTTGATCTTTGCACCCAGCTGAAGATCTTACAATACCAGAAGGCTCTCACTCTCAACACTCCTCTCTCTCATAGTACAATAATATCTCAACCAACAACAATCAAAATCTATACCCAACACTAGTACTAACCCAACCTAGGTCCTCTCAACCTCTATTTATACATTATAGTCCCTCACCGACAGCCTTAGGTCGAAACTTAGGTGTCAAAACCCTAATGACCCAAAACCCTAGGTGTCTAAAACCCTAGGTCAACTTGACCTGCCTTTTCAGGGCTTTGCCAACTTGTCTTTCCTCCCTTCTCACGTGGTGCTCCAAAGCATCCAATGGTGGCTTTCTCTGCTTGTTGATTTGTCTACGATTCTTTTCTCTTACTGATCTGTCATTCTTGATCTCCTCATTCAACGACTTTCTTTTTCGTACTTCGCTCCATCTTTTCTTCTCTTTTGCTTACTTCGACGTAGTGACAGTCACTGTGTCTCCCGCTCAGTTTGTGTTTGACCTTTTCTTCCCCGATCTACGATTCCTTCCATAACTAAGGGCCAACAGGCCCCCAACACTCACCTGTGACTCATCCCGAGGCACTTCAGTTCTGATCTTTCCATGTCACTTGGAATTTGGGCTGCGGAGTGTAGCCTTTTCTTTCTTCTCCATGTCTCCTTCCCATCCTTGTGCAGACTGTCTTTTCTGTGTCTCGTACCCAATTTCAACTGCACCTGGTACTTAGACCCTTTTCTCCTTGCTTTTACTGAGAGTTGCGAGGCAGCTAGTTGTCATAGTACAACTTCAGCCGGTTCCCATTTACTAATCCCTCTTTCCATTCTCCCTTAAATGTCTTAAGTTGTGCAGCTCCTCCTTCTGTAACATAGGTGATCTCATAGTCCAAGCCAATGCCTTCCGAACTTCCCTGGATGTCTTATAAATTTACTGTCATACACCAGTACTAAATCACCTTGCTTAAATGCCTTCTTCTTGATGTGTCTGTCATGATACACCTTCTCTCTTTCCTTCTGTACTTGCTGATGGAACCCTGCCATAAATTTGTCTTCTTCTAGTTCAACCAGCTGGGAAATCCTCTCATGAACAGCACCAGTATCATCCATGTCTGTAAATGCATCAATTCTTAAGCTCGGTACCAGGTAATCCATCAGGACAACAACTTCAAGACCATAAACCAACTTGAAAGGGGTCAGTGTTGTTAATTTCTTGCAAGTGGTTCTATAAGCTCAAAGTACTACTGGTACTCTTAAATCCCAATCATCCCTGTTCACACTGCAAATTTTTGTCAATGTTGTCTCCAAGATTTTGTTAAATGCTTCAACCGTTCCGTTTGCTTGTGGATGGTAAGGTGCACTCTTCTGATGGTGGACTGCAAATTCTTCAGTCAGGGCTTCAACTGTCTTGTTGATGAAATGAGTGCCTTGATCACTCATAAGGGTCTTAGGGTATACAAACCTGGTTATTATATCAACAAATATAAAACACGCAGTTGTAGTTGAACTACAGTCCTTCACTCCTCTTGCTTCGGCCCATCTAGTCAGGTATTATGTCGTAGTGATAATACACCTTGTTCCTATCCGCTTTCCTGGTGGGTTTATAGGTCCCACGAAGTCAATGGCCCATTTTTCAAATGCTTGTAGGGTCATCTGCGGTAATAGTGTAATTTCATCTCTTCTGGATGGTTTTCCAACTCTCTAGCATACATTACAGGCTCTGGTATACTCTTTAGCATCTTTGTGTAAAGTATGCCACCAAAGGCCAGCTCGCAGAACCTTTTGCGCAGTTGCTTTGCCTACGTAATGTCCTCCTGTGATTCCTTCATGAGCTTCTGTGAGGATCAGTGGGTGCTCTGCCTCCATCACACATCTTCTTAGTATCTCATCAGGTCCCATCTTATATAGTTGACCAGCTATTAGTGAAAATTTTGCAATGCGTACCACTAGTTGTTTCTTCTGGGAAATTGTGTACTCACTTGGAGCCATTCTTGTTGATAAGAATTGGACTATGTCTATGAAGTGGTCATCCATATTCCTAATGGTGAGCAAATATGCATCCAGTAGTGTATCCTCCAGACTGGTGGGTTCTTCACCATGTTCCAACCTCGACAGGTGGTCAGGTCCCTTCTTCATTCTTCTTGGATTAACTATGATCTTAAAATCATATTCTTGAAACAGGAGAAGCCATATGCATATTTCCCCCCCCAACACTGGCTTGTTGACCAGATATTTCAGCACAGAGTGATCAGTAAACATTTTAAAGTGTCCTCCTAGTAAGTAATGGTGGAATTTTTGTAGCGCATGCACCATGGCTAATCCTTCTCTCTCTGTAGTAGTGTAATTGATTTCAGCTGTAGATAGCTTTCTGTTGGAAAATGCTAATGGATGATCAATGTTGCCTTCTCTATTTTGTTCTAGTACTTCTCCTAATGCAATGGAAGACGCATCAACATGGACATGAAATTCCTTGCTCCAATCTAGAAAGACCAGAATAGGTGCAGTCACCATCTTTTGTTTCAGTGTGTCGAAGCTCTGTTGGCATTCTTCTGTCCAACCAAAATGACAGTCTTTGTTTAATAACTTCTCCATTGGTGCAGTAATCTGAGCATATCCTTTGATAAATTTCCTGTAATATCCAGTATGTCCTAGCGCAGTGCGCAGTTGTTTGACTGAGGTAGGAGGTGGAAAATCAACTATAATTGCAATTTTGGATGGGTCCACGAACAATCCTTGCTTGCATACAATATGACCTAATAATAATCCAAATGGTGAGAAGAAGATGCACTTCTTCAAATTCAAAGCAATTTGACATTGCCTGCATTTATCCAACATTAGCCTTAGACATTCAACATGATTTTTCAGCAAACTAAAAATAGTCCAGTCATCAAAATAGGCTTCTAAAAACTTATGCAAAAATTCTTTGAACGGTTTGACCACCACCCTAGAAAAAATTGTTGGGGAATTCTTCAGTCCAAATGACATCACTGTGTATTGGTAGGATCCCCATTCTTTGGAAAATGTAGTTTTTTGGAGGTCCTCCTTGGCAATGCGGATCTGATGGTATCCTGAAAACTCGTCCGTAAAAGAATACACCTCCTAGACTCCCACATTGTCTAATACTTCATCTGTGAATGGTGTAGGGAAGGGGTCATGCAAAGAGGCATCGTTCATCTTTTTGAGGTCCATACATATTTTGATCTCTCCTGTCTTCTTGTCTTGTACTACCATAGGGATGATCCACTCTGACTCTTCCACAGGTTCAATAATCCTTGCTTCCAGCATTCTGTCGAGCTCAATCTTCACTTTTTCCTTATATTTCGGGTTCAATCTGTAGGTTCTTTGCTTGACTGGATTCGCATCTGGTTTCAAAGGTATTCTCATTTCTCCCATAGGTCCTTTGATACCCTTCATATCAGTGAACTTGGTTTGAAACAATTCATGATACTCGTACAGTAATTCTATAATTTTGTCAATGGTAGCAGCATCCCAGTAATATCCGACATTGGCAAGCTTCAGTGTCTCCTCTGTCCCAATATTAACTTTCTTTATCTTGATCGGTTGTCCAATGAATGGTAGTTCAACTCCTGGTCCTTCCACATCCCTGTGGCCTTCTGTCTCAGCAATGTTTACCTTCCTCAGATCATTATCTTCATCGGCATTAATGTTGTAACATCCTTGTAATTTCTGGATTGGCGTAGTCCATTCGTCCTCTTCTTGCTCTAAAGGGAAGCTAGATGACTCTTTAAATACTTTCTACCTCACAATATTTAATGCTTGATCTACTGAGGGAAATTTACTTTCAAACAAAAAGGTGGTTACAAAATTTTGAAGCGTACCTTCGCAATCTACGGTGATAAGGCATAGCTCTGCTTGAAGGTACCAGTTAATAGGGGTCGTGTCGAGTGTGTTAATGAATATGTGTACCCATTTTTCTAGAGGAATGTTACTCCAGGCCTCTTCGCAGCTTCGTACATGGTCCTTTGGGAAGATTCGACCTGTGTACCTCACTTCACAACTTCCTACTTGTGCTGAAAACCGCGTTGTCATCAAGGTTCGACATTGTGTCCAGTCTGTGATAGTTCTTTTATGTGTCCCCCACCATCTTGTTGTTGTAGCTTTCAGAGCCTCGTCCATAGCCAACAACCTTTGTTGTGCTAGTACAATTGTTTCAAAGTCCATCAAGAAGGATTCTAAAGAATTCAGACCATCAAAGGAGGTAAGTTACTTGTTCTTGTACCAATCCAGTGAACTTCTTTGGTCAGTCGAGCACATCTCCTTGTGGATACTTCATGCATATGGTTCTGCCAGTTCTCCAACGCTTCTTGTGAATCTGATGAACACACGCTATCACTTCGCCAACTTAGATTCCCATCGGCAGTAGGGTTGATATAATCCTATTGTCTAGCTGTTAATTTATAGATGTTTTCCAACTCATATGCGTAGTCTTCTTCTCTGATGGGCTCTGTATACCACAGACCTTCATCTGGATCTAAGGGTGCAATGACCCTAAGGCCATCTCCTTCAAATTTCATGCGTCTTTTCTTTAAATCGACCACAGTAGAATTGTTGAAGGCCCAATCAATTCCTAGTAATGCAGGGTAAGGGCAGTTATCATCAACAATTTCAATTACCTCAAAGTCTACAAAGGTTCTAACTCCGTCAATGTCCACGAGGACATGCTCCAATCCTCCAAATCGGCTAACATATTTTTGATTAGCCATGTGAAGCCTGATAGGGGAATATATCATCTTGGGTTTTCCCATCAGTTCCCAAGTTTGCTTCGTCATGACATTGACCTCCGACCCTAAGTCGAGGACCACATAGTCTATATCATACTCTCCTATTTGAGCATTCAAATGTAATTCTTTGTTTGTTCTTCTCTTCTTACCAATCTAGTGTACTGCCCTATTCAGCAAGGGGTCTACCTTTCCTAGATCATACTGACTGATTAGGTTCTGTAACTCTTGTACATCTTTCTCATCCTGAATTAATTTAAGACAAGTGTACAAAAAATCGATGAGCATACTTTCCTCTTTTCCTTCTGTATGCACAGCCGATTGATCAAATGCCTGAGGCATTCCATACTCTTTTACTTCTGGTTGTGTTCTATATGAGGATCCTTGGTTCCTCTTGAACTCCTTTCTTTCTTCCTCAAAGATTCATCTTTCTTTCTTTGCATCAAAAGCCTGAGTCTTCTCCTCATCTTTCCGGATACCTGACTCTTCTACGATCTTTCTTTGGGTTGTTCTATCCTCTCCTATAGCGGCGCCTCCTCGAGTAATGAAAATGACTCTAGGTTTGGTTCCGCAAGGTTCAACATATATTATTTGTACTTGTGGTTTCTGCTGGGGTCCTCGTCTTTCCTGAAGCTTAGCCAGTAGCACAGGGCATTCTTCTATGACATGCTCAAAAGAGTTACAATAACTACAGGTTGTGCAAGGATTTTGACAATCCCTTGCTAAGTGTCCTGGCTACACGCAGTTATAACAGATTATTTGTCCTTGGCCTCGGCCCATACCTCCTCCTCCTCCTCGTACGTTGTATCCACCGCGAGGAGTGAAGTTTCCTCTCCCTGGAGAGTTGTATTGTGAAGTATTTCCTTCTTGTTGTACCTCGCCTTGAATATTGTATATGTATCTCAACCTCTCATGCATGAGATCGCAATCTCTACAATATCAATCATCATGCCCTACTGATTTACAGAATGTGCAGTACAAGTTTGTGGGTGTCTAAACATACTTCTACATGTAATAGCACTCACCTGGGCAATGTCTATTTCTGCACACATCACACTAAGGCAGGTTAACTTGCTTCAAGGCGCTCGGTGCTCCTGAGGCCAAATACTCATGGAATAAGGGATAGTGTTCCTTATCATGACCTTTTGATCTACATCTCACACACCAAACATCTGCCCTTTTGTCTTTTCCCTTATCTTTCTTCATATCCTCGACCTGTAAAGAAAAATTGGTTGGTTGACTCAAGATCTAGCTCATGCCCGAGCTTGATTCTACCATAGGTGTTGATTCAATATTCAAGGCGATTTCCAAAGATTCTTCCTGCGATGCAATATTCTATTGCATCAGAGGGACTATGATGTGTGGTAACAACGCAACGATGAACCATTCTTTATTCTGTTCATCGGGGATCTGAAAAGTTAATCAGCCTGTTAGGGTCTTGAATCTCTGGTCGAACTCCCAAATAGGTTCTGCTACCTTTTGTTTGATCTCTTTTAGCTCTGTAATACATTGTGACTCTGACTTAGGTTTCTTAAACTCTGCAATCAACGCATTCTTGATCTTTTTCAGTGGCTTAGGTTGCGTCAGTCCTTGGACAAGTTTCGTGGACCAGCTCAGTGCGCAGTCCCTTAGCATAGTGTTGAATTGGGTTCTCTTGATGGCTTTGTCGGTGATACTTTTAATATTCCATATGGCTTCACACATAAACCAATGTTGATCTAGATCTTCATATCCATATCCTCCAAATATAGGGAGCCTCATTTCATCTACCATAGAGTTAACTATGCTTCTTGTCTAAGTAGATGCTAAGCTACCAGTAACAGTGCTCTGAGGACTCTAGTGGTTCTTACTATTCTGACTAATAAGTACTGTTGAGACTGTTATCCCCAATATCTAGGGATAACTAGGAGATCATGTCTCGAGGCCCACATGGTCCTAGACATGGAGTACCGAGAGCGATATTGACTTGAGCATGGCCCTGGAGGGCCCATCTTTCTTCTTCTCAGCCAGATTTGTCCTGTCAGCAGTAGCAGCATCCATCACCACCGGCCTGGGCTTGCATCAGATAGGACTCTTGCTCCATGAGGTAATTGGTCTGAGGTATCATG
>SNQJ01S0308320.1:0-10055 GCA_010110895.2 Picea sitchensis
TCCACGAATTTAGGCTCTAAAAATGCCCAATAACTCCCAAAAATGAGTTAATTACATTAAAAATGAGTTTAATTACATTAAAAACTCAAAAGTGGTTAGAAAAACCCACTTTATAACCATAAATTGGTTAAATTCGGGCTTAGACCCTTAGTCTTGGGTGCGCGCTCCTTTGGAAAGTTTATATGGACTCCATATGGCCAAGCGCTTAGCCCAAAGGGCTAAGCGCTGGCTCCTCTCCTCCTTTATGCGCATAAAACCATACAATATAATTAATATTATGGGTTTTATAACATAAAAACATAATGTGACGCATTGGTTATAGGACTATTGTCAAGGCACTTAGTCTTAGTGTTTGGTCATGGGTTCAAAACCCAGGGACCCCAAAACTTGTTTTGAAACATACCACATTGACTGATGACTGGGTGCCACGTGGCACTTTCCCATTCGACGGACAAATGCCACTTGTCAACCATTGACTGGTCCAGTTGCCTGCCACATGTCTGCCCAATCAGCAAAACCTATCCAATCACCATCATCCAGAGAGTTCCACGTCATCTCCTGCACAGTCAGCATGATGACATCAACGTTGACTTTTTGACCAGTTGACCTTTGCCTTTTTACCTGTTTGGGCTTCCGATCAGAACGCGATAACTTTCGCATACGGAGTCCGTTTGACAAAGTAAATATACCGCCGGAATCGGGAAGACGAGCCAGACGCAATGGTATTGGTTTCATCGGATTCTGAGCACTTTCATTTTTGAGCATTTTTCATGCCCTGACAGGCTTCTGAATCCGATTTCGGATCAGAATTGGGAGGAATAAAGGAGAATACCTAGCAGCTACTTTAGAAAAAATTCTAGGAGGTGGGGGTGGTCCTTGACCACCTCCTCCTCCACCTCTGCCACCACCTCCTCCGATAGCAACCATTGATAATCTAAGGGATGAAACTTGGAGATTATAGAGAGGATTTTCAAATATGTGTAGTCACCTTTCGGCTACTTCGGGATGAAGAGAAAGGGGTTCTGGGAACTGCTCGTCAAGAGAAAAAAAATTGGAAAAGGGGGGAAAACAGAGATGAGGACTAGGTTCTTCAGACTTGTAGGATATATAAATATGATATTGAATCAGAGTGTAAGATATATTGTTCGAAACTTTGGGAAGCTAGAAACTTTATTTTGGGGATTGATGGAATATCAATCAAAGCAGGTATCAAGATGGGTCTTTTTCCTTTATTAGTAAATGAGGCAATTGAATCGATTTCAGTATTTCTCTCAGGTAAAACCAACTCCGGGTTTATGATTTTGGCTTCAACCCTATCAGCCGATGTTTCTTCGAAATGGATTTGCGTGGAACCTTCTTGCGGAGTTAGCTATTCAGGTGGAACCTTAGAAATGGAATGTGTGGTTTTGGGTTGGTAAACCGTACTTGTGGATGTAGTGGTCTGCTTGAAGTATCCCCTTGGTTTTAAAAAAAATTCAGGGTCGGATACATGCATGGTCTACTTATCGTCGGGGGTTTTTCTAGTATTCCTTCCACTGAATGCCATCTTATTAGTGGTGGATTCGCCAAGTGAAAATTTAAATTAGCCTTAATACTGTATTCAATCTTTGTTCACTATCAAAGAGAGAAACTTACCATGTCGTTCTCCCAGCGAAAAATAACTTCGTTTTTCCGTCCCTGGCAATGACGCCAAAAATATGTTGTTCCTGAGATTAAACTTAAGGCTCAAAGAATAATTTCAGGCATCAAGAATTAAGGAATGATTTGTTTTAAGAGTGTTTTTTCTTCCATTAGTTATGCAAGAATTTTAATCCTCAAATGAAATTAATAACTGAAAAGAACAAAGGTCGTGTTTCGTCATCTGAGTCAATTAATCAAATTGAGTGGTGATGAATAATGTTAAAAAACTATTAAACAATCTAAGGCATCAATGACAAGATAATCTTACCTTGTTTATAGTAAAAAAAATAATGAAATGCACCCCTGAAAGGATATATGATATAGTGAACCAAGTAGCTTGCAGGTATTGTATTTGCTGATAGAAAATAAAGAGGAAAAACTGCTCACTTATCAAATAACTAAATGGAATATGATTACAATAGATGTTGTACTAAATTGCAGTCATTCACTTATCAATGAGTAACATGAAGAAAACTGGAAATATGGAATACAAGAAGAGAACATAACTCAAACTGTAGAAAATTTGGAATCCCTGTCTGCGCTTGTATTAATACTTACAAAGGATGAGTTTTCTTAGTTACAATACGGAAATAAGCCGCCTTTGTTCATTTTTCTAAATATGTATTTATACAAAAGGTTCTCAACCCTAAACAGTTGGATTTCTCCTTATTTCTAAAATAGTAAAGGTTACAAAAAGTGAAATATGAAGCGCTTCACTTGCATCTCTTTTGTCTTTTTCGTCATGCTAGCAGAGGCATTTTTATTTCCTGTTGTCTAGCTCAGAAACAAATAATCTCTAATCATGATCTGTACAGATGATGTGTACAGACTACCTTATTGGTTCTCAGAGGTGTTGTTTTTTCCTTGTTCGATACATTTAACATATTTGCTCACAAATTGTACCACCAGCCTGGAGGGTTCTATGAATTCATTTTCCTCGAAAGAATATAATTTATTTTCTAATTCAGGCAATCTATTTTCCATTCTCCTATATTATGAAGCTATAGACTGTAATTGCAAACTGGGCTTCACTAGCCATCTATTTATCCGAGTAATATCAATCTACTTTAATTGTAAGATTTCAGCCTGAGCCTCTTCCATGTTGGTATTAATGTTAAGTTGATGTTTCACTAAATCAACTTGTCCTAGTACTTTAGAGATACTATCTTTGTCGAGGCCTAATGACTCTTTTTCAAGTGAATGAAAAGATTATTCACAAGCCTCTTTGACATCCTTAACCATCTTTTTACTTTCGACTATGTTGGCTTCCCAAGACTTCAATATTATATCGCCTCTAATTTTCTCCGAAACAGACAACCTGGAAACCATAGATACTCCTTCTCTTTCCGATGACACAAATGCTTCTTGGAAATTGGTATGAGTGGCAATAACCTCTCTCCTTTAATTTTTTTTTATCTAAGGCTTGATTTACCACATGAAAATGGTTTTGGATACCTTCCACCTTATTGAAAAGGATTCGTTGTGCTAATTCCAGTTCCTTATGTACCTCTAGAGTTTGGGTTTGGAAAGATAATATATCCACTACTATTTTTTCAGTTAATCTTACCTTCTCTTGCAACTATATGACTAATTCATCACTTGTCTGTGACTTTTTCTGCATTTCATCAAGACCAGATTTGAGCTATTGGATTTCCTATCTACCATTGACTCTAATCTGTTCAAAATCCTTGTTGATCTCACTCCTGACATTATTTTCCATCGTTTTCACTTAATTTTTCAATTGTCCTATCAACATATCTTTCTGCTTGAACTTCTCCTTCAGGTTGCTCACTGAAAAATGGTTTGTTGTCGCAAAATATCCTAGTGAGCCTGCTACCTCTATAGCGAAGTCTTATTCTTCTAGGGCTTTCCCATCGAATAGAACCTTGTGTATTTTAACATCTGCGCCCTCCTTATGATGTGTTTCTCTCTTTACCACAACCCTTCTCTTCTTACTAAATAAGAATTTTGAAAGAGGCATCTTAGCTTCTAAAATAGGTGTAAGGTCTCCTATGAATACAACTTTGGCCATCGGGTTCCCTCTACTGAACTGTAGAGGTGTGACAGATTGGATAGGAATGCCTATCTTAGCGGACATCTTCTTCCCGACTATGTTAGTTTTTGGTTTACCCTATGTGGACTGTGGCTTTTCTTCTGCCTTCTTTATTAAGGCCTCAATTTCCTCCAAATTTTCTTGGGCATCCTATCCACTAGAGATCCCTATTACTAACCCTTGGATCTCCATTTGTTGTGTGGCTGGAGGTGTCAGGGTTTCCCCTTGCAATACTTTGGGGAGGCTATTTCTTCAATGTTTTTGGAAATTATAAAACTACGCCATTTTATCTGGTGTTAGAGCATGAATTTAATTCAAAACCTCTTGATAAGACCTCGCTCATCGAAATATTTCATCCTGAGGTGAATCTTCATGTTCATATATTTTTAGATTGCAGTTGGCCATGTGGTTACCTACAATTTTATGCAGATCGTGCTTCTTGAATTCGATATTGACCAATTTGAGTTATCCTAGGGATGCGACCTCCACTTTCGAATGGCTGAAATCCAGTAGAGAAAAATTACCAATATGTAGGGGAAAAGATGGCCATACCTTTTTCTGTACTACTTTGAGCTCCATACCAATCCATCCAAGAACATTTTGATGTGCTACTTCATGGCACACTAATCCTTCTGGTAAACGTTTAGGCAGATCATGTGGAGGAATCGAACAACCAAAAACCCTAATATAGGAGAAATGATCCTCGATATACTAGTCTTCTATCTTGCCCAAATTAGCCACAATTTTGTCGAAAATTATGGGAGGTGGGTAACCATATATATCGGTGTGCATCGACACCACCACCCAGTTGCATATTTCATAAAGGAAATATTTCGCCTTGTCTTCCCAAAGCTTGGAATGATAAATATGTGTGGGTTCAACACTATTTGGAGTCCAGCTCCAACCCATCAACGAAAAAGGCGTAATAAAACTAACGTTGTCCATGATATAAGCCGAAATGAAAAATTGGTTCGGTTTCCCCTTGGATTTTAGTGACTGATATGTTCTAATCTCTTTAACCAATCTATCTAACAATATCCTGGCCCAATCAAAATAATAACCCTCGGCCACTATGTGCATAATGGGCACCCACTGTAAAAAGAAATGGGTTGTCTCTTCTTTCCCATAGAGTATACACATCATAATTGCTATATACATTATGTGAGGTTATAATGAATAAACTGTGTATACACCATGGGATTCGTCTCTAAACTTCTCAGGGTGAGAGTACCAGTCCTTAATTAAGTCGGGAAGGTTTTTTCCATATTGGGCACATTCCTTCTTGTCAAAATATACTAAGAAACTGGCATTGTAAAAGAAATTGGATACTGGAGACAATTTGTACATCACCTGTAGATGTTTTGGCCAGAAATACCCAACTGCGACCTTTTGTGAATTGAAAATGGTTCTAGTAGGGATATCCACATTCTCTAACACCCAAATGATCATATTGTTGTAAGGAAGGAGCCTAGGCCTCGTCGCTATCTTATGTAGCTCTGACTGGGCAACAATTTTGCATTTGGTAGCTAGGTCCTCTGTCTCATCATGACCTGGGTCATTCAAGAAATTGACCAATTCATACTGTAGAATATTGAACACTTGCGTCCAGGATTTAACGACGTCTATGCTTCTAGGCAAGGTGTCGGAAATGATATTTATGTTCTGGATAGATCCCTCACCAAGAACTTTAGTTTCTTTTCAAGGAGCCATGGTATCAAGTCTCAGATCTTTGTTATTTGTCATAGGAAATGCACAAAGTTTATTACCTTGAAAACTTACTGCTTAGTGAAAACACACAATGATATTTGAAATTCAATATCCTTTTCCTCTAATTGCGTCGATTTTCCAATACTTATACTGACGAGGCATTTACTTTTCCTTAATGAATAATATATTGGTGGTGGTTTAATATCTCACTTGGAATCATTGTTGTAAATCAATTATTAATGTCATTAATTTTTGGGAAAAGCACAGATGAAATTTTAATTTATCCGAGTCCTTATTTAGCGAAGTATTAATTATGTGATAATCATTGTTAATGCGTCAGTTAATCACACTCATCGTTAAGAAAATTTCATGACTTCGGATATCAGGATATCCTATGACATTTCAAGGTATAATCCCTGAAACGTGAAATCTCTATATGATTAATTAACTTTAATCATGTTTAAACCCTTTAAATAATCATGATCAACCTAAGACAATTTCGCGATTTTGGCTATCGGGACTTTGAAATTCTTTCGAGGTAGGATCTCTGAAACGTGAAATCGTGATATGATTAATTAACCATTAATCATTTTTTAATTCTTAGTTAATCTAGTTTTTAAGATGATTTCGTGAATTCGGCTATTGGGACTTTGATAGTTGTTGCATGCAGGATTCTCGAAATGCGAAATCACGACATGATTAATTAACCATTAATCATTCTTAATTCTTAATTAATCTGGTTTAAAGATTAAGATGATTTCATGATTTCGGTTGTCGGGACTTTGGAATTGTTGTATGTTGAAAAGCCTGCATTGCGAAACTCTGAAACCCAATTTTTCGAATGTAGTATTTTAGTTCTTTGACTCGTTAATGAGTAGGTGGATCCATAATTATTAAGAGATTAGGATCGTTTGATTAAATGAGAGACTTCATCAACAATGATAATTAAGCGCATGTTGTTTTTATTTAAACGAAAATGAAATCTATTAAAGTCTAAAGTTTTATAAATATATATGTGTTCCAACATGTGGTTTTCTCCCACTTTGGGTTTCCACGTAAAAACACTAGTGTACTGTGTATGTGTGTGATTTATCATTTGTTCATTGTTTATTTACTCTGTAACTATTGGATGATAATGCTACATTGATATAACACTTTCATTTTTTGTGAAAAGGGATTAAATTCCTCTATTACCGATTCAACCCCCTCTCAGTAATCCAACAAGCCTAATACCCATGGCCCAATAATTACTAAGGTTTTTACTTTCTCTTTTCCCCCTTAGAATTAGTTTAACACTAACTCAATAAATTACTCATATGATAATTATGAGTAATTATATTATAACACAATGAGGTTAATGTCTCCATAATATACTTAAGTTGATTAACATTAATTAAGGTATATAATTGAATCCCTCCCCGACACACAACTCCATGCCAAATTTTCAAGTAATTTAACACACACACACACACACACACACACACACACACACACACATATATATATATAATGGGAAAATGATAAACTATATTCAACCTGATATTCATTATTACAAATTGTCCTTTTATTAATTATATTATAATACAATTCTATTTAATTATATTATAGTATGATTAATTTATATCAAAGGAGAACTTAGGATTATTAATTTCCATTAATACATAAGCCTTTGGACTTCGGAGAAGATACCTCACCAGGATTTTATGAATATACCTAAATCTCCCGAACGCTGGAGTTTTGGAGAGGGTCCCACTCATATTGTGCCTTTATGCAACTATTGTTGCAAACTTCCTTTCAATGGCCCTTAGCTCTGACACACACTTGCTGACTTGTATGAAGAAGATCAACCACCTTTGATAAACTCGCTGGAGTTCTTAGCTACTGTAGCATCAATCCTTCACACAGTCTTTCACCAATTCTCCAATGTCTTACTTAACCTTGTTTGCTTCTAACCTTTTCCATGAGAACTCCCTCAATATATAGGAGAAAATGAATTGGTTACTTGGATAAGAATGATCCCAAAATATCTGGGAATCCAGTACTAGGATAACCATTCGAATGCCATCTCATCCTTCTAGAAGATTCCCTTCTAGAAACTTCGAGAATTCATCTTTTTCCTTGCTTTAGAAAGTGTTTGCACCCTAGCAGTTATACACAGTGCGAACCTCTCGCACCCTGGCTTAAGGCAGCCTGCGAGAATCATGCATTATCGCAAGCAAATGTATTAGCAGCCTGCGAACAATCCTCAAAAATGTAATTTCTGGAAAGAGATGAAGGTAACTTTTCTCAGGAGAAAGTTCTACTGAAGAGCCTGAGTACACCATCATCAATACATCATCATGACGACCAAAATCATGGGTAACAACTATAAGAAATTTATATTACCATGCAATATAATAAATTACATTTAACATTTATTATAAAATTTATGCGACCATTTCCTAGATGGGGTGACAGATGGCCCTCAATGGATGACAGGTGGGGATAAGTAACAACGGTTGTTATTAACCCCATCCGCTAGCCTCCCTCTCATCCCGTTTGAATGACCTACACTAATCCAAGAGTTATGGTAGTTCTATAGGAAATCCAGGAATATTTAATGGCCCCTTGTGTGAACCAGGCTGGGCATGCAAAGTTAGGTACCAGGTCTAGCAGAGGAGTCACCTCAGCTTACATGGCGACCATCCCTATCAATTATCAAGGAACTATGAAGGCTAGTTCCCCTTAGTTCTCTCTGACTCTTTCATTTTTACAAGTTATTTTTCTCCTCGTCTCCCTCTTTCTCTTGCACCTATGAACACCGGCCACCACTCCTCCGTTGATCTTCCTGCACAGTCCCACCCAGAATTCCTACACCATGACTAGGGAGAGGGGAAAATATAGAAGGGGACCATTATATTTCAACTCCCTAACCAGACAAAAAGTCTTTAACCCTATCATCTCTCTCTCATCACCACAAGTAATCTCAACCCAAGCCACAATTGGTTGGAACCAACTCACCAATCCTTGCCTCCCCCCTCTAATCCCATAATTGAATTTGGCAGCTACCCTGTCGAAGAGGAAATTCTCCCTCTCGAGGAGCATACTCCTCCATTCAGATTTCATCCTGAAATTTCCCCTCTCAGAGTCCACACATTGGTTCATGTTTTTGGCACTGGTAGATGCGTTATGGAGAAAGAAATTCCTCCCATTTGGCAAGTGGAAAATCAACCGATGACCATGGATGCAGAAATGGATATGGATGTTGATTTAATGGAGGAGCCACCTCATCTCACCCCACTTCAACTCCCAGATGAACATCTTAAGATAATTTTTTAAATGCGACAAAATATTGATGATCAGGCACACATCCAGTGAATTCTTTCCCAGTGAATGGACCTCTTGCTCGATGCCATGAATGAATATCTAGCAAATAAGTGGTGCCCGACTTGTGGCCAAAATTTCATCCAAGGTTACATCACTCATGGAAGCCAAAGTTCGCATATGATTATCTCCTCCAAGTGTATGTTCTTCTTCTGGTTTTGTTACTTATGCAAATATTGGCATATATCTGTCTCACGATGCATGTTATGTTGATACTGAGAGGGGGGTGAATCGGTATCAAGTACACTTTTAAACCTTTCTCAACTTATACTTAAACCATTCAACTATATAAAATGAGCAATGAACAATAGTATAAGAGTTACACCAATACACCATAATACACCATACACAATATATGAGAAATAATCAATAGTTTATTGTTTAAGGGAAGTAATGACTTCCAAAGGTAGCTACAGCTTCCAAATGTAAAGGGAGGGATAAACCTCCAAGAGGAAGATACAATCCTCCAATATCTAGATATATTTGAACTCTCCATCCTTGCCCCTTCCTTCCACCCAAGAATATATGAGAGATAATAAAACTTTGCATTAAGTCATCACCATCAACCAATCACTACATAGAACCTGATAATGCTTCCTAAGACTTCTTCAATTTCTAGAATTATTCAATTCTTGGAGTACTCTGGTCCTATAGATAATATTACTCAATGTATTCTCTGAAACTCCTCCAATTTTCACTCCTTGAATCCTCCCCAAAAGGAGTTTATAGAAAGAATGGCAGACTTTATTCGATTCTGGTCTATTTCGAAGACCCAAATTGTACATCATGCCCCACGCTCAATATTTAACATCCGATTCTGAAACTCACACAAAAACAACTAAAGTCTGTAATATTTCCAATGGAAGTGGTCCCACTTCATTTGTAATCTTTATGAAGAAGTTATGATTGTTTTACCCGGAACACCTGTTTATTGACTAGCTTCAGGACTGGTCACAAACCCTATATTCCACAGAGTGTATCTCCCTAATTAGAGTGAATCAAGAGCTGACATTTTTACCAAAGGTACCTTGATATGTCTTATCAGTACCATAGCGATTTCACCATATGAATCATTCTAGAAAAAACGTTATAAAAAAAATGGTAAGATGACCTGAAAATAACATACCTTAGAACACATCACCAAAAGACTTCATCCTCCCTTGAAATCCGGCCTTCTTTACTTCTGATTTCCTCTAAAATTCAGATTGTATCAAATGAATGTATAATGATGTTTATTTATACCATTTATGTC
>SNQJ01S0308321.1:5489-24056 GCA_010110895.2 Picea sitchensis
TGTTGTGTATTTAATTGCCGATATAAAACTGGGTTTGGGCATTAAACATTGGCTGAAAATTCAGTGAGACTGAAACTGTGTTGGGGTCTGAAAATTTTACAACGTCAACATCCTACTGCCACATCACTACCCAGTCACCTGCCACGTGTCATCCATATCGCTGCCATGTCAGCATTCCGTAGAACCATGTGTCGCCTCTGTACAATGCCACATGTCAATTTTTTATTGGTCCACATCAACCCCTAAAAACGACAAAAATGAGTGACATGTGTCACCTCCTGGTGTTGCCATGTGTCAGGATGATGTCATCATGAAGACGTCAGCATTGACTTTGACCTGCGGACTTTGAATTTTTTTTTGCTTGTTGGGGAAATCGATCAAAACGCGATAAATTTCGTATATGGTGTCCATTTTCAAAAATATATATATGGTTGGAATCGGCATGACGAGCCCGACATAATGGCATTGATTTCATTTGATTTCAATAACTTTCATTTTTAGGCCTTCCTGGATCCATTTTGGATTAGTCGAGAAGAATGACCCAAGTAAAAGCATAAGAAACAAAAAAACATGACCCGAAACAAAAAAACATGCTAGTAATGTAAATATTTCAAAACAATAGCAAGTTGAATTCAAACATCATCACTACTTTACAACAAATAAACTCAGGTTCAAATTCTCTGTGTATACCAAAAAAAATTCTAAAAAATACTTTTGAAACTATAGAGTTGATTGTAAAGAACTAGCTCGAGTTCTAACCCTTGCTCTCCTTTTCAGTTCGGTGGTAAAATATTCCACCCTAGCCATGAGAAAGAGAGATAATTTAGATCTTTCACTTGTATTTATTGTTGATGAACCCATTTCATTTAGTTGCAGAATATTATTTGTTGGGAAAACCGAATTTGTGATTTGTTTGTGGAGGGTTGTTTCTATTTGCATGAGGTCGATTCTTGGAGTGGAAACCGATTCCTTTAAAGAGAGGGCCGATTTATCTTATAGAGAGTCCGAGTTCTCTATTGCTCGACACGAGTTTATCTTGCTAGATCGAATTCCTTTGTGCTGGGTTGAGTTCCTTTGTGGCTGGGCCGTACTCCTTAGTGCGTGGCAGCTACCTTAAGTGTAGAGGCCGAGTTTGGCTGTGGAGGGCTAGCTCCTTGTGCTGGGTGGATTCCCTTTGAAAAAAGGGCTTGTTACTACTGCAGAGATTGAGTTGTGAGGGTAGGGGTCGAGTTAATTGTGCAGACAGTAATTTCTTGTGTGGGGGTCGTGTGCATCTAACAATAGCTGGTTCTCCTATGTGTGGGCCAAGTTACTAGTGGGAAGGCCGAGTTTTCTATGTGTGGGAGCCGAGTCTTGGTTGGGGGCAGAGTGCTTTGGTGAGGAGGCCGTGTTCAATCCAGTCAGGTGGCATCCTTTGGATAGGGGCGAATTTACTGTTCAAATCATGGCCATTTGATGAGAAAACACAACCATATATGCAGCTTGGGTTCCAGATTGGAGGGTGCTTCCTTCAACAACCTTTTGGACAGTAACCAAGAGGCTGTATAAACAAACTCTACTGCAGAAGTTTTTGTCTAACAGAGGTCAGAAATGTTACTTGAGCAGATTTTTTATTTGTTGTTGTTACTGTTGTGACAGGTTGGTAGAAGTTGTCACCACCTGCAATGCATGTAATGGATGTTTGATGATCAATGCAATAGAAATTCCAATTGTATGCTAAGTCTTTAAGTTTATCATTAAACTGTTTGATATAATGCATGAACCAAAATACCGTTAAGTTTCAACAACACCAAACATAACACATTACAGCCAAACTGTTTGACAAAAAGCCTTAATCAATCAGCAGGTCAGCAAGGGAATTTTAGTGAATTGTTTGACAAAAACACTAAACTACATCAACAGATCATCAAGGGTTATTACAGCTTCATACTTGCACTTTCCTTGTCCGACATTGCCTTCTGTTGCAATGGATGAAGAGGTCATTGTGAGAAAAATTTCAAGATAAGATAATTTTATTACTGTCCAACAAATGACCAAAATTATAGGACAAGTTTGAAGGAAAATGTAACAAGTGCAGAAAATTATAAATAAATAGAAAAGTATATAGAAAAAACTCACCAAGTGGCATTGAAAACACCATTCCCCTTAATCTTTTTTTGTAATATACCGATGCCTATTTGAACGTCTTAGTCTTTGCATAAGTGTCGCTGATTTTTTCCTAGTCATATCAACATGTGGTGCAGTCTTGTGCGTCTTTATTTTTCTTGAATAAATGACTATCCATAACTATTATTCCTAGGTCAAAATTTCAATGTCTATCTTATGCATGCCGAGCCTTTGTGTCTATCATTAGAGTGATCTTGGATGGGGGTTCCATTTGTCATTGTTCCCGAAGCATTTAGCCTTTAGGATGGGTAGGTTTGAGGAGACATAGGAGTGTCTTGAGTCATTTTATGTCTTGTATCCTCATCTATTATCATTCAGTCTTTCGCTTTGAGTCAGTTGTCCCCCCATCTAGCATAGAGATATGGTACTTGGTTCTTTCATCTTGATCTTCTTGAGTTATCACTTCGTGCTAAGGGAAGAGAGACATCATTGCTCTCTTTTTCAGTAGGTCACCTTGTATCGAATTCAACACATTATCTACAAATGACCCATAAGTAGAGCACCTTAGTAGCTGTTAGCCTCATTGGTAGTTATTTTGCATTCGACAAGGCTGAGCATCATTGGGCCTTGATTGGATGATCCTTGTCACTGTTCGACTTCAGAACATCTTTCACAGTCTCAGGTTGTGCTCGTACCTTAGGACCCATTGACATTATTGGTGGTGCTCCTTCACACTCCATAGGTGTTTACATTATTGACATCTAATGAAGTGACTTTCTTCCTTGTGTCGACATCAACACATTTACCACGAGGAGGAGTGTACATTATCGGGTGGTAGCTGGTAGCGGATTCATATGAGACCCCTTGGTTTTTAGTTTTCATTGGGAGGATTATATACTTTGACTCCATGGCCCATTGTATAGGATTTGGTACTAGAGGTCAGCTTACAGGTTGTTCTTCATTAGATTACAGGGCCTTTTGTCATTCTTCCACACAGTTATACGAGTATTCTTGGTACACATTCCTCAATTCATAGAGCATCATTGGTACATCTTACAGAGTTCTCACAGGGCATCGGTTTGATTATATGGACACAGAGATTCTTATG
Source organism: Picea sitchensis (assembly GCA_010110895.2). Lineage (NCBI taxonomy): Eukaryota > Viridiplantae > Streptophyta > Pinopsida > Pinales > Pinaceae > Picea > Picea sitchensis. The sequence continues at coordinate 8,704 of SNQJ01S0308321.1, forward strand.
GTTCTCGACATCCCATAGGGGATCCCGTCCTCTTGAGTAATCATTGTTAACCCCTAGATTTTTGCCCTTGAAAATCTTGAGGGTTAAGATCCAACATGCAACACTTTGGTTGGCATACTGAGATTTTACCAGGGTTTTATCACTTATGTTGAGCAGGAGGTTGGTTCACACATGAGGCAGGTACATGATCAGTATATGGCTGCTTAGTTCAGAGACATAGTCGACTTGGTTTCCATACATTTTGAGAGAGAGATGTATACATACAGGTGTTGTTATTTTTTAGGAGACACGGTTTGAGCGGGTCTCCTGACAGTTTGGGGCAATTCTGAGCATACAGTATGAGTCCTTGTAGGATTCTAGGCTCAATGACATTTTTCTGGGCGACATGCAGGAACTTGTTATTTTTAGCAGGTTTTGATCCAGGCTCCATATTTAGATTCAAAGAGCGCAGTATTGATCCTTGAGGCATCCGGATTCCTTTGAACCTTTTTCCAGATGATGTCACCCAAATTACTATTTTTAGCAGGTTGAGCATCAGGGCCCGCATGACAGTTCTGATTGCATATTCAGATCCCTTGCGGAAAGAAGAGATTGATGAGTATAAATTCAAAGGTATTCAAAAGACTTTCTATTTTTGTTAGTATTTATGTGGCGGTGACATTCGATTCATCCAGGATGATGTGGACAGTTTTCTAAAAATAGGACCAGGATCCTATTTTTAGAGGGCCCTATATTTAGAGGATTCTATTTTTAGAGGACCCTATTTTTAGAGGTACCTATTTTTAGCTACCTCTATATTTATCAGGTCCAGTCATCGTCCATGCAGTGCCAAGTGGCATCCTTAGAGGTCAACATGTGGCAGTTCCTTAGATAGATGTGGCGTCCATGTTTCCAATAATAGGGGGGTGCATGAGTTCACTTCAGTCATCTCCATCATGCAAAGTTAACTAAGCATTCACTCCTGTGTTGGCATCTAATTATGGCCTTCTCCACTTTAGTTAACTTGGGCACCTTTTCCACTCTCACTCCCACTCACCTTCACTCCACTAACTCGCCTTGTTCTCCCTCATGTAGATGGGCATATCGACACTTGACTGGCAGCATGTTCCAGTCAACTCAGACTAGCTATCAGTTAGTTCCCTCATGCATATCATGCGCCTCATTTTACCTTTCCTCTAATTCACTTAACTCACCATGCACTCAGTCATCTCACTCTTCTTCTCCACATCCACTTAGCCTCTATTCTTACCCTTCTCATGCATCCCTCCTAGCTTCTTAGGGCCTTCCTTAGCTATATATTGGAGGATTTCCATGGGTTATTTCTTCAATTCTTTGCAGGAGCATCATAGTGTCTCTCTCATTCTTCTCTCTCTCTCTCTCTCTCTCTCTCTCTCTCTCTCTCTCGTCTAGTGGTGTGTCATTGAGCAAAGTAATCATCGTATCGGTTGTGAGCTTGCCAACTGTGGCGCAACCAACCCTCTTGTAAAGCTGGATCAATATAGAAGGTTGTGTTTATTGTTCGAACCTCTCTTCTTAACGGTATTGTGGTGAATTTGCAAATCTGATATGTCATTTGTGAACTATTTACTGTGATGGTATCAATCTTTTGAGTAGTTTTTCTTTTCTTTTTCCATTCTATTATCATTGTGCTAACTCTGTAGTTTCCCTCCAAGTGTGTTAGATCAACTTTTTCCACCATTTTGGACTGCTTTACACACTATCCAAGGCAAAACAACTTGTTGATTTTTTTATTTTTCAGATCTTAAATCAGCCACAAGGGCACTTCATTGTTCCCAAGGACTCCCCCCAGAGACTAGCAAGGCCTAGCCCGAACAAAGAGGGGTTTAGCTCGTGACATCTGGGGCTATTTCTCCTATAATTAGCCAAGTTTTTTACCACTGTCATAACAGGGTTATCAACTCATATTGGAGCGTAGAAATTTGTGCTAACAAGTCCTAATGAGAATATTACAACTCATCATTATCTATGACCTTCTAATTTATATCTGAATATACTAGAGTCCTGAAGAGAGTTTCCATTGAAATTCGGTTGAACATTGTAATTTCCTGTGTCCAGAAATCAGGAACTCAACTAATTTATTTATGTTCTCATGCATTTCACTGCATATATTGTTTAAGAAATCCATGAGAAAAAAATCGTTTCTACAAATCATAAATCATTGTACATATGTTACAATTTGGAATAATTCATTCCATGGGAAATGAATGGGCATAATTTGGGCAGCAGTAATGGCCATAACAACCATTTGGTCATACCTACGGCAAGCTTGCTTGAGAAATTCAAAGAAACAAAGCCTTATTCACAAGTGCTAATCATACAAATATCAATCTAATGATATATTGCTTCTAGGGCAATTCTAACAAGTCGGAGCAATCCCTCTATATCATGAAAGATGAAATCAATAACTCTTTTCACTTCAGACGTTTTTTTCTGTCCTATTGTTTCCATCTAGCAAACTGACAATGGCAGCTGAAAATGCAATTTTCGACTTTGTAAAAGCTCCCATAGCAGCAATGACATCTTGTGTCTACAATTCAAAAAACAAATTGAAGTACAATTAGAACAACATGCCAAAGATATCAAAGTAGCCTAGTTCTATAGAAGGCAAACTAAATGAGTAGTCGAAAAAAAACAAATGAAAAAGTGAATGATATGCATAGAATAACAATAACAACAAATTGTAAAAGTGCTTATTTATCTTCCTACTTCATATTTCACAAGGGATAATTTTTTAGTTAGTAACAATGTGTTTCAAATCTTATTCTTCTTTGTAGTCTGATTATATAACTTGTAATACATTGTATATGGATTAATTTTATCTTTTAAGACAAAAATACATTCTTTGCAACTTACATATTGCAAGACATGAATAAAATGAGGGTGATGTCGAGCAAAAATGATGTGATTTCCAGCTACATGGGGAGATCCATTTCCCTTGGATGGATTTACAAAACTTTCACCCATCACTGAATGGTTATTTGAACTATCAACATATGGGGATGACAATAATGGGGATTGACCTGCAATATCACAAAGGCATTTGTCAGAAGGTAAACTTAAGTAGAATTCATCTCACAAATCCAATAAGCATGCGAACAAACATATCTCGTCTTTAATGCAACTAACTATCTCCTCAAATGTTGCTCAAAACAACAAAAATGATGAAGAAAAAAATTAAAGTTGCAAAAGATCCAGCAACAAAACAACATCGCTTTGGCTAATTCCTCTTCATCCAAACCATTGATTAAAATATACACACAAAACAATAAAGCAGGGAGATTTTATGAAACTTTGTAAAACGAGAAGGATTACAATGAATATCTTTGAAATACAGTGAACAAGAGAACTCAACAACAATGAGTCTACAGAAGGTGAAATGCATATTTGATTTAAAAACATTTCACCTCGAACCTAAAATAACTTTGTTAAGGCCTTTCATGTTATTTGGTAAATGACTACTATCAATTTTAACAACAATTGATTTATGCATATATAGCATGCTTGTTTACTCAAAATATATGCTGGCTTGTCTGTGTTTGCAAACATTAAATTAGAACCTCAAGGCTTCATTATTTGTTTAAAAGTTAAAACATTCAAATATACTTTAAGACTGTAGACTTTTGTAGCTTCAGGCAGGTATTCTCACGTGCCCTAGGTGTTGGACATGTGAGAATCGTCATGGGCACCACATCACACTTTTGGTTTGGTGAAAACCCCCTTGGATTTTGAGCTGGGGGCTTGATGATGGGCTTTGTGGGTTTGTGATAGGGCTTCACACACACAGGAAAGTCTAATTTGGTGTTGACTTTGTGGAGGGGATTTCTTAATGACCCCTAAGACTTGTATAAATAAGAGGGAGGTCATTGTGACAATTCATTATGTGGAGACATTGTGAAGAGGAGCTTGGTGATTTCAGTTCAGTCTCGCCCTTGGTGACCTCAGTGCTTAGCCTCAGTTCTTGTTGTGTTTTGTCTTGTTTTGGGCAGATACAAGTGAGGAGGAGGGCCGCAGAGCTGATGGCAGCCAAGGGAGGGAAGGTCGAGGCCTAGGCAAGGATCGGTCTGCCAAGAGAAGCTAGCCGCAGCCTTGGAGAAGCCTCGACCTGCCTGAGAAGGTGACCGCAGGTGCTTAGGGAGGCTGTTGGAGGGTGCGGCCTAGGGTGTTGAGGCTGCCACAGGCTTGGACAACAGCCTAGGAGACTCAGCCTACAATTCCGGGGTAGCCACTGAGTTCTGGGTGAATGAGGAGCTGTTACAGGAAGGAAACAACAGTCTTGCACAATCAATAAGGGCTGTGACAAACTCAGTGACGACGGACCTACAATAGTAGCAGCAGGGTGTTCTTTGTGGGTTGATTTGTGGGCTGTAACAACCAAGTTCTGTGGGTTGTTATAGCAATACAACAACAGACTTTTTAGGGCTATCTAAGGAGTATTACAGGCTTGGAACATGCAGAGAAGAGGGCTGTTACAGCCAATATTAACAAATTGTCAGAGTCAGGAAAAAGTAGGTTTTGGGACTGTTATGGCAGCCAGGAAATAGGGCTGTGACAAAAGAGTCTTTGAGTGACTTTTGGGACAGTCTAAAGGAAGATTTTTTTGGGGCAGCGAAAGAGGGTTGTTACAAGGTTGTAACAACAGTCTTTTGGAGCAGCCCTAGGACAACTAGAAGGGTTGTTACAACAATACCCCAAGGGCAGTTGTGGAGCATCTAAGAAAGAGCCAGACTTGTGCAAGGAGYTGTAGAGGAAGAGAAGGGTTTGAGGGGGAAAGGGATGCCCCAACCCTTAGCCTCAGGACARCAGCATTGGCACGGAAACCAACGAGGGTTTCAAGATTTTTTTGTAAGTGTTTTTGGTATTCTTCTTTTGTATAAAGTGGGCCATTTTCCYTGGTACGAGAGCCTTTTGTTTTGGATGTAAGAACAAGAGATTTTGGCATTGAATACTTGTGTACATGTGTATGATCTAATTTCTAGTTTTATGTTCCGTTGTGCTCAAGTAGTTAGGCATCTCATTGTGTTTATGTTTACAGTTAAAATTGGGTAAATTTGTGTATAACTGTGGAAACAATAGACCAGACCTGAGGTGCAGTAAAATCTAACATGGTATCAGAGTTGTGGTTCTGAGAAGGGAAGTTGAATCGGAGTTATCTACACAGGTGACAACTCTGGGAGGGAGATGCAGTGGCTGTTGTAGGTGGTAGCAGGCTAGATGGTCTTTGGTTTGAGACATGGAGCAACTTGTCCAGATTAGGAGTTGTGGGCTATTGTAGCTCGRTGGTGTGGCAGGTTGGGAGTTTTGGTGTGTTATCCCCATTTTGTGGATAACTAAGGAGATGATGTCTCGAGGCCCTCATGTTGCATATATGGAGTGCCGAGAGACTACATGACCAACAATACGCTTTGCACAGATGGAAAACCCACTCACCACCACAGATGGTCATAGGTTTATAGATGGCATCCACCACACCAGTTGGCTTCCGGAAGGCAGTGGGCCTTGCTTCATGAGGTACAAGTCAGTATTATGGTGAGAATCATTTCAATACCTAAGCCATTTGATTATGTTGTATCTTAGATTGCTCTAGATTTCATGATATGTGCTTGAACATTATGCCTTTTTCCCTGCTTCACCTTGGTGGTTGACATTGTGCCCTAGTAAGTGGTTTTCTTTGGGAATGGGTTTGTTGCTGGGAAATCCCTTAATGAGCCATCGTACCATTCCCAACCATACTTACCACTTTCCATCACTATTCCTGTCGGTTTCCTTATCTCTTGGGATTTTAGGGTGTATTGACCTAAGAAGGGGTTGTCCCTTATTCTATGGGAAGAAGGGGCTAAAGGCCCAGAGGGGTTGGTGTTGGGTAAAATATAAAAGCCATATATGAACCTTCTAGATGCTTCACCCAGGGATCACCCAAGAAAGCAATAAAACGCTTATCTTTGAATAAAAGGGGATCCATAATATAATAAAGAAATGCCTGAAAGGTAGATTGAAGGATAGGAGGTCTCATCACGAGCCGACCTATCACGTCCATGGATATCTAGTGGTATGACATTGTCATTATCTGGTCACCAAACCAGGGCAGTGACTCTAGTTGCATGGCTGAGAGAAAGGGGGTCTCATCACGAGCCAACCTTCTCATTTTCGTTAGGCATTTGTGGGTGACATTGGCACCATCTGGTCATGACACCAGGGCAGTGACCTTCAACCTCTCCTTGTGCTAAAGAAAATATAAAGAAAGAAAGATAAAAGGCAAATAAAGGGCTTGGAAAAAATGCATTGCGGACGAAGGTACCACACACCCTCTACAAAGGTACCCATGAATGAGACACTACAACCCCTAGTATGTCATGAGACCTATGCCCATTGAGTCTTGACCCCATCCACCTCATACATTTTACATGGCTTAGAGAGGGACCTCCTGGAAGCTCTCCCTGACCTAGGGCAAGATCTACACAATAGGACATCTCATCAACCCTCCCATACTTAAGCTTGACAAGTCACATAGTGTCTTTGAGCTGTTAATTGTTTGATATGGTAATCTTTGATGCACATGCTTAGATGGCTTGTTTATTGATTGGATCAAATTATCATGATGTTATGACTTGAGATCCTTGGAGGGTGTGTCCATTTATTTTTGCAAGACCTAGCTGGTGGACATTTTTGGGAGAACAAGCCTAGATTGGGCTTCCATGGGGCTACAAGCCTAGGACCATTGCTTGCTAAACGATTTGCCCAGGAGGGGCAAAACATCCCACTTTTGAGCATGACGTCATGGGAGTTTGGGCTTGGTGGTGAGGTGCCACTCACTTGCACTTGGACGTTTTGAGCAGAAAAGGGTTTTCACCAAGAAGAGATCATCTAGATGCTTGACACATGCCCTTGGGAGGCCCTTCCATCCTTCTCTAGCACCAATGTCCTCCTCAAAGTGGCAAAACGTCCCCTAAAGGGGTGACGACATCCTAGATTAGGGTTTAATTTGTGCAAAAGATGAAATTTTAAGTGAATTGTTTAATATTATTGTGTTAAGGGGGCAAGATTAGGGTTGTTGACCCCTAGTCTTGTGTTTTACTCCTTATTTTGTGGACAAGCCATGTTGGCTAATTTTTGTATAAATAGAGATCATGAGATCTCATTTCAAATCATAATTTTTCTCTCACAAGAGGTATTGGTTTGAAAGTTTTGCCCCCCTTGGCTATTTAACTCTTGTGCACTTTTGTATGGCTGAAATTTTGAATGGTTAATGGAAAAAGTGATGTGCTAGCCTTGGAAGCTTAATTTCTAGCTCTTGTGGTGGATTGTCTTAGCATCTCTCTTGATCTTGGTATGGTTTTTACTCTTTTGCTATCATTTTATTTAAGTCAAGTATTGTTTGTGCTAGGATCTAGGTGGGAAGTATAAGGGCATACACCCCCACCATAGTCTTCACCATTTTTTCTTCATTTTATTGTTTCATCTCATTGACAAGGGTTTGCTAAGAGAAGTATAAAGGCATACACCCTCTTAGCTTAAACCCTAGCTTAGAGAAACTTTCCTTGGGAAGTAAAAGGGCTTACACCCCCAAGGAGATAGCTTATCTAAGCTCCTTGTGACTCCATTAACCCAATAGTAAAGGCACTAGTCATTCATTTGTTGCATTGGAGATATAAAATTATTGCATTGGGAAACATGAATTTTGGTCCTTTTACTTCTTGCAAAAGTGGATTGTTTTCCTTGTGCCTTGGGCACCTCACAACCATTAGGGCGTCCTCATCCAAGGGCTGCTTATTGCTACTGTTACAAATTTCCTTCTTCAACCATTAGGGCTGCAGAAACCCTAACATACTTGCTTAAACAACTCTCTTATCAACCATTGGTTTTGGCTCAAATTTTGCACACTTACTCTACTTGTCCTAGTGCATTTTCTGGCAAATTTTGAGAGGATTTTAGTGGCCGATTTTCTTTCTGTAATACATTGAATGTTACAGCCATAAGGATGATATAATTTTACAACTGTTTACAACAAGCTTATCTTTTGTGCTAGAATTTTGGCTTTTCATCTTGAGTTTAGCTAGTCTTTCTCTTGTATTTTCTACTTGATATCTAACACTTATTGATTAGATTCTAATATAATTTATTTGTTGATACATACTATCATCTACTACTGCAAATTAGGGATAAAAATCTTAACTTGCTGATCCAACTAACATATACTATTGCAAAGTGTCTTTTCTTGTGTCTCGGGCAGATACAATCATCCGGAAAAGCACTATACTTGTGGGGCATCCATTACTTAACTTGCAAGGCATCTCTCCCTACCTTTCTTTCCATTTAGACTTGAAATCTAGGGGATTCCTTTCCACTCCCCTCCATCTCCATCTCAATCCCCTTAGGGTCACCGGGATTGCCTCCCTAGAGTGACCTAGTCACCCTTGAAGTGCGGGACCTACATTGAGGTGACATTGGGTGTAGGATTCCCAAAGTTATAGCACTTGTTCCTTGGTTGGGTCGGGCTTTGCCCAACCTACAACTAATGCCATAACTTGGTGGATTGGTGGAGAGCTTGGTTCGCAACAGTATGTTGTGTGGCTAGTTGCCAACTCCGATAATGGAATTCTAGTGGCTGGTCATAGTGAATTGCGATGGGTGCATATTGGGTTCTTTGGCACAGACAAGATAACTTTTTATGGATGGCAGGTTGAGGAGATAGAGTCTTCATTGGGTCAGAGAGTTGAACATTGTCGAGGTACAACAATGTATGAGGTATTTAACCCAGGAGAATGAGGACACTTGCAAAGATGAGTTGCAATGGTCTAGAGTGGACTAGACTATGTGTCCATCTGCAACTTGGGACTGTTCAGAGAGAGGACACAAGATTAGTTGCAACATGTGCGTAGACACTAAGAGGTCTTCCCAAGTCCTGGGAACCATTTGTGCAGGGGATCTATGCACGAGAGGCATTGCCAGGGTTGACAGACAATGGATTGATTGTATCTAGGAGGAGACTCGGTTACAGTCCAAAGATGACTTGGATGATGGACTTGGGAAGAAGTTCATTGGATGATCGTGACTTGGCTAAGTAGGATGCTTGCCTTGGAGGATTGCATGGTTCTTATATAGTGGGAACCACCGGTACATGACAGGGGCACAAGATTTGTTCGAGAGCTTCATAGTGTCTGACTCAGGTATGTACGAGGAGCTTGGTATGAGGACCGGGCATGTAGTACAGGGATCTGGAGCAGTGGTATTCCGAATGGAGTCAGGGGGTGTGTTGCAAGTGGAAAATGAGTGTGTTTTGAGCCTCGACGATTGAGGAGTGGGGCTATGCAATGTTGTTCCAGGATGAACATGTGTTATTGGATGCCCAAAAGATCTATCCCAGGAACATCAATGGTATTGGAGTTAGAGAGGGCAACCTATATAGGCTAAAGAGCCAGCTTATGCATGCTGTGATTCCTTGAGGTTGCTAGGGAAGCATCCCTTGTGTTGGATCCACCCGTCACTAAAATGAGGGAAGTGATTTGCTAAGATGATAGTGGCAACACTTTCGATGTTGCACTTGTCTTGCCCCTTGTCAAAGTCTTTGCACAAAGGTGCTAGATTTGATGATAATACTAACCAAACGAACATAGAGAGGATCCAACAATCCACCTAAAAGGACAAATTATATATCTCTCTTGATCTCTATTTAAGGTTTATTGACTATCAGGAATTGAAGTAAGAAGTGGTGGTTTGAATGCTAATATTTTCACAACGTTTTGGTATTTTCCTGCTTGGCATATCTTGAAGAGACAAATCAATTCTAAAAATGGCCAAACGACCTTGATTAAGCACCCATTTAAGATCCTTTAGTTGCAAATAAAGATTCAGAGCTCACAACATGTTCCCTAGTTTGAGTGTTCATGGTAGTGTCCTTTCTCGATTGAGAGCTATAGTCAATGGTTGTGTAAGATTTCTTACTAGCAGTTCCATATCCAATCATAGATCGAGCTGAAGTTCCATTTGTTTGGTGTAGAGACGGTTCGAAAGCCAGTTATTGTCACTTTTAATTTTCATTGATTCATTGATAGAGGACGTAGACCAAAATTGATTGATGGATCCGAATTAGTCGTACAACTAAGGTTCATCTATATTTTTCAAAGTGGACTAAAAATTTATATGATATAGTCACGGTATCACGTGAGCATGGTGTCCAACGCTCCTAGCTTCATTTTAGGAGTTGCCATTCCTAAGTCGTGGAGCTCCCCCCTAGCCGTTTGAATATGGGTTTTTCTTTACATAAATAATATGGTATGATGTGCTATGTGTGGAGCCATTGTTCAAGTCAAAAGTGTCTTGACCATGACCGAGTAAGAATTTTTCATATGGAAACCATACCATGCAACCATCATTTTTATTTTGACTTGGTATGGCCAACGTCTCATATTATAGCCTATTGGATTGATTGTGTGGACATGGTGAATTGATTTTATGGAGGAGGTTGTTACCTTTTTCTATTTTGGGAGAGTTGCTACAACTAACTTATTCATTAGTTGACTAAGTTTTGTAGTTAGATAAAGAAATGTTATTTTCTTTTCTTGGAATTTTTATTTTAGGGAGTTGAGGATCTCAATTGACTTCTTGTTATCTTTTGCAAGCAAGTTGTTGAGAGTTCCATTTTATTGTATTCCTTGGAGAGAAAATTGGATCTGGGAAATAAAATAATATTTTATTGTATGAGGAGTTAGAGCTAAAACCTATATAAAGGTTTTCTCTCTCCATTTGCAAGATGGATTAGATTGGAGGAGAATTTCTTGTGTAAATAAAGGAAGCTTTAAGCTATTGGATTATCTTTGTTTTTATTTTTTCCAAGTAATAGAGTGATGTATGGGTAATTTTTTATGTGTTGCTATTAGTTCTCTATGTTACAATTGGGAATTTGTTCGTAGGTGTATGGAAGACAAAGGAACATCAAGGTCCAAGAAAAGGTGCTTCATCTTAATTGGAAAGGGTTAGGGTTAGGGTTTCTTCCCTCTTATCTTGCTTTTGTATCCTTTACCTTCAAGATAAAAACATTACACATTCTATATCACTTGATTAGGTGTGTTTGTAGATAGTTTTTGGTAGGGGCCACCTTTGTAATTTGCTTTGAGTAGTGGATATTTTATAGCCCCTCTCCACCATCACACTTGTAAATTAAACAACAAAATTAGGCTCATAGTTTTCATATCAAGTGATTGTATGCTACCACCTAATATTCCTTTAGAACCACCCTCTAGGATTACTCACATGACCCCATTGCCCAAGGATTTAAAGGCACTGATCTCCCTTTTATCCACCACTCCCCAACCATCTAAATTCCATTTTCATTTCTCCATTTAGGTTGTATTGCTAATCCTCCTCATACTCCCACTATCTACTACACACATTAAGCTTAGTAACCCACAGGGAAGCTCCCCTTGACTAGGATTCCATTTACCTCAGCATAAAGTGCAAAGGTGAGTTGGTGAGGTGACAATGGCCAACCTCCTAGTTTCACAAGGCTAGCACCCATCTTTGGGACTTTGAGCAAAGGTATTGGTTTGTGTGGTAATTGTTGTCGTCCTTATACACACTTGTAAATGTGAGCTAAGTCCTTCTCACTTAGTGTGTCCTTGGAGGCACAATGCCTAGGTTCAAAGACCATGCTTTCACTTTGGCTTGAACCTCTTCTGTCTAGGATTACTCCTAGGGAAGCCAAGGGGGGTAGACCCTAGTTACTAGATGAGATTAATGTTTAAGTTCTAGGAGTTGATTTTAATTAGTTAAAGGGTTGGGGGAAAATCCAGCCTATAATGTAAAGCAGCAATGAAAGATGTAACGAATAGAATGAACAGTCAAACCTTTTCCTAGGACGACTAAGACTAGTGCCTAAGATTGGGCAAGGGGTCAACTAGATTAGAGGGAGATTGTTTACAAAATATTTACAAAGATTACAAATATTACAACAAGATTGAGTACAAGCTAGATACAAAGCTACAATAAAGAATATCTAAGATTACATCAAGGTTAGACTAAAAAACATACAATGGATACAAGATATACAAATACTAACTAACAAGTTGCTTGTATGTGCAGGAAATTAAAGATAGTCAAGATGAGACAACCAACAACACAACAAGCCAAGCATGCTCGCAATAGAGTGTCTCCTCAACTCGGATACACTACTCTATTGGACTGCTCTCAATGGCATATACGAAAAATCACTCAAGATCCAGTGAAGGGAGTGCCTCCAAGAGGATGCACAACTTCTTGAGGGATCACACCACAAATAGGAACAACAATATAACTGAAAGATGCTTGAAAAGTAAAGTGTTCCAGATCACAGATAAAACCACTTAGATGAATAATCCACAGCTTATAAAATAACTTGCATGTAAATGTAACAGTAAGATGTAGTGCTTGCAAGTGTAAATGTAGATTGCCCAAAAAATTGTAGACTAAGGATTTATTAAGAGTTGTTAAATGAAGAGACGTCAATCCTAACTAAGTGTCAACCCAATACTCCCTCGCCCTCCCACCCCCCCCTTGTTACCAAGTAACTGTTGGGTGCTCAAGAAGTATTGCAACGAGACCTACCTTAGCTCCACAGATCAACGCAAGAAAAAGAGTACTCCCGAAAAAGGACGCTCCATGCCACGAGACCATCCCCGACCTATCACCTTTCCATTGCTTCTTCTAGTCCCCGTTTTAAATGGCGAAAATGGTTGGTAAAGGTGTCCTATTAAATATAATGAGTTTTTAAACCTATGGACTAAGTGTTTTAAAGTGTTTGAGTGAATTATAATAAGTTATGCTTGCCCAAAGGGGCCAAATGGGCCCAAAACCGAAATTCAAAGTTAAGTTTTAGATTATTGATTTATTGCATGTAAATCACATATTGAACTTGAAAATAACTTGTGGAAAACAAATTATTATTTACACCATTAAGATACCCATGTTTGCTTGCAAGTGTTAAATATAAATTCTTGAAAAATGATAGCTTGCATGCAAAGAAATAACGAAAAAAAAAACAAAAGATTTTATATTATGCATCCACAAGCCTAAACTAACATTGGTTGTGTGAGATCGACTCTAGATAATTTTAACCATTAGCATGCATATTAGACATCTAAAACTAAGCTGGGCGGTTAGAAAATAAAAGAAAAACAGAAAATAACTAAGCTAAAACTGAAAATGAAAAACTGAAATCAAAGAGAAGGCAAGCCACTTGGGGGTCCTCCTTTGGGCTTGCTTACAATGCTTTAGATAGAAGGAGAAAGAAATGATTTTGTTACCACTTTGAAAGGGGGTCTTTGGATATGTGTTGTGACTGAAAACGGGTAGCATGCACCCTTGGCCTGGCGAGAACCTGCAAAAATCAGTAAGCTATTGCTTGCTGAAAATGTTGGGACACACTCACAAAACGTTAAGAAAACTTTTGTTTTGCAACAAAAATTTTCCACATATAAAAACCAGAATTTTAATTTATTGAAATGACCTATCTAAGTGAGTTAGCAACCAAAATCTGAATATGATAAGAACATAAAGGTAATGGAAAAATCTCATGAAGTTTCAATGAGTGATGAGGGTATATCCTTGCTCGAATCTATCCCAACAACCCTCTTGAGATGATCTGCAATCTTAAATAAAATGTGAGACAAAAGTAGATAATGGACTGCATGCACTAATAACACAACAAAGTTAGTCTCATTAGTGAATACAATGCATATAGGCTAGCAACTACACTATTGCTAAACCTAGCTAAGTAAACAAAATTTACCCAAGCAATACTGCTCTATATTTCACAATAATATTCAAATAAAATAACAATGTCACCTCATAATAGCATAGAACACCCAAACAAAGTCTTGTACTCCACGATTCCTCGAAAACCTATGTTTATTACCAATGGAAGAGGTTGTAACAACAAAGTTGCTCTAAGCTCTTCAAGAACAAATGGAATGGAAGCAAAGTGATAATGAGAGAGAGAGAGAGAGAGAGAGAGACGGTAAGAAAATGGTAGTATAACAATACTCAGAAGAATGGTGAGGAAAGAGTGAGGGAGAGGCTTTATTTATAGCTTGAGAGGCAAAGAGACCTCTCTTGGATCTTTTCCATTTGTCAAAAATCCAAGCCAAGATGAGTCCAAGGAAGGAGGGCACATGGATTTTAGGTTATGAAGAGAATAGAAGGTGGAGTGTGGTGGAGGGTGATGTGGCAAGCTAGAAGGGGTGCATTGGCCAAGAGAAAGGCCCACGCCTTTCTTTAAAAGTGAGTTTCCACTTTATTTGATGATGTTTCCACTTTCTCCGGGAGAGGGGGCGCAAACCCCAAGGAGGGTGCAAGCTTTCTTTGTGGATGTGTGGAGGAGTGTGTGGGACACACTCTAATAATGACGTGGGAGGCTAGGAGAAGCACATGGGTGAAGAGAGGGACCCATGACTTGCTTTAATGCAAGTTTCCACTTTCACATGGAAACTTGCATTAAAGGAAGTTTCCATGTGAAAGAGTGAGGGAGAGGCTTTATTTATAGCTTGAGAGGCAAAGAGACCCCTTTTGGATCTTTGCCATTTGTCAAAAATCCAAGCCAAGATGAGGCCAAGGAGGGTGCATGGATTTTAGGTTATGAAGAGAATAGAAGGTGGAGAGTGGTGGAGGGTGATGTGGAAATCTAGAAGGGGCGCATTGGCCAAGATAAAGGCCCACGCCTTGCTTTAAAAGCGAGTTTCCACTTTATTTGATGATGTTTCCATTTTCTCCAGGAGAGGGGGCGCAAATCCCAAGGAGGGCGTGAGATTTCTTTATGGATGTGTGGAGGAGTGTGTGGGACACACTCTAATGATGACGTGGGAGGCTAGGAGAAGTGCATGGGTGAAGAGAGGGACCCATGACTTGCATTAATGCAAGTTTCCACTTTCACATGGAAGGGGGGTGCAAATCCCCATGAGGGCATGGGGGTTTTAATTGATATGTGAGTTACAGGGTGTGTATAGGTTGGGAAAGGGGTTGGGTATGTTAGGATGTGTCTCTCTCATCATTTTCCACCTTTAATTCACTCCAATTATTCAATTAGTACAAAATTGACATTTTTCTCATGTCTTGGGTTAGCAATTAAAACTGTTTTTATCTGACTAAGACTCCTATGTGGACAAACACCTCGCAAAACTTCTTTGACTGAGCTGAAACTTAGTCCAAGCATGTAGGGAGTGTCATTCCATTTATTTTGAGCACAAATACCCCTATCAAAAGCCCAAGGACCCAATTTTTACAATTTTTATAAAAAATTAATCAATTAATTAAATTTCCAACCTTATGAAATTTTAATTAATTAAAAAAAAACTATCTAGACTCGA
>SNQJ01S0308322.1:0-10055 GCA_010110895.2 Picea sitchensis
AGAAGAACTAGGTTGCGTTCTTCTACCTCCACCCTTTCTGTGGTTTGTGTGATCGATGGATCTATGCCTCTACTACTACTCGTGATCTAGGCTTCCCCGAATTTCTTAAGGAGTTGTCCCATTTCTATCATTTCCTTATGCAGTTTATCCCTGTGGTGCATGGCATGATCGAAATCCTCTTCCAGGCAATCTTGGACCATTCTAGCAATCATCTCTCCATCATCCTCCGTGATTGCATAGTCCGGTGGTGCTCATCGTGCCTTCATTTTCTTGCACGCACCTTCTTCCTGTATTGTTGGTCTCTTAGTTCCCCCTGGTTCCTGTGTGATGGGGTTCAATTCAGTTTCCTGTGTTCCCTCAGCCTGTTTCTGCTGTCCATTGGTTGGATAAGTGGTTTCTTTCCTCCCATCCTAGGTCCGTGGCTGTTTTGAGTCATCCTCTTCCTGATTCGACTTGGTTTGGACCGTTCTTCGTTTCTTGGGTACTGGGATTTGTGGAGAATGTGTTTTCGCTTGTGCATCCACTCCTTTTGTTGTTTGTCCCGGTACTTCTCTGGGTATAGTTGGAATCCTCCATTCATCAGGCAATTCGTTGATGATCATGTCGATATCACCCTCGGTGATGCAGTGGTGCATCTGTATCCACTGTTTATCCAGGTACTACCTTGGTTGTATCCACATGGCTTGTCGCCTAGCCCAGAAATTGGCGATGCCCCTGTATCGTATGACATCCTCTGGTGTTATTATCCATGCTCGATTGATGGATTCATGTATCTCTCGTAGGCAAGGTTCAAATATGATTCCATTCTCCCTCTTATGCTTGGTTAGTGGCACGGATCTCAGGATGCAATATCTTGCTCCTCCTGGCTATGGTGTGGTACAAAAGATGGTGTGTTATGGTTCTCGCCATCCCATTAAAGCTATGAGAGTGATCAACCATGAGTAATGAAATTCCATACCTACGCCCTACGCATATTTGCAGTATACTTGGAACAAGTTTGATATGTATGGCGCCCATCTCATGAAGGTGCCTTCTGCGCACTGAGTTGTAGCAGCAATGACTCCTACTGGTACTTCGTCTTTGTGGCACTTTCTTAGCAGTTTGCAGGCTAAGATATTTGCACCCAATTGCGTCGCGACATTGTTGATATGTTTAATTATAAAACCTCTTGTTCCCCTGTCAGTTCCATATTTTTTCTTCCTCTCTTCTGCCAATGTTTTTTCCTTGGAATTATCATCCAGAATCAACGCGGGATCCATACCCCGGGTGGGTAGTCCTATTATCTACACAATAAGTTCAACATTGATGGGGATGGGTTTGTCTATCCATATACCCCCTCCATGCGTAATTGATAATAGTTTCTTGACGCATGTCGTTGCATATTGGTCTCTGCCAAAGTGTGGTATCTTCAGCAACCCTAGAATTCATGTTTTGTTCAGTCCAGTGGCCCACTGGTGTGGCTAAGTGATGGTTTCTCCGAGTTGGTTCACGAATATTTTCTGTATAAAGACCTGTGGTGCAAGCTTTGGATATTTGATTTCATCTGCTACATCATGGACAAAATACTTGAGCTTCTCTACGTGACCCAATAGCTACAGGTCCACCTGTACTCCCTCTGGTATGCGAGGTAGCACAATCTCTGCAGCTAGTTTCTTTCAAGGTGAGCTTAGTATCTAAACTTGGTCCTCCTGTTGTGTTGGTTGGCTCGAAGTTCCAATAACTCCTAGCTATTCCCCTGTCATCCACTCTGGCCATGCCCAAGTAGTTCCAACGGTCTCCTCGGCTGGGTGACCTAAGACGGGTGCTTGCAGCTCGTCTGGTTTCTCCTCTGCTCCCACATGTTGTTCCATTCTGTTCATTTCCACGGCTGCTTCAGTATGTTCCGGTGGTATTTCCTGATGGGTTTCTTCTTCCTTGTTCTGAGGCTCTTGCACCGCTGTTGATGTGTCCTATTCCATGGCCTCTGTTTGTGGTTGCAGAATCTCCTCTAGTATTGGTATGGACTCTACTGGGATTTCCTCTGGTGATGGGATTTCTTCAATATCGACAATCTTCGGTGGTTTCTGCTCATTTTCTTCCAGTGGTTCTCATGACCTAGTCTAAGCCCTGGTTGATCTGGTTGCCTGTCCTGGTTCTGCAGGCTTTGGTGGTGCCATAATGGTGTTTGTCGAACGTTTGTTGAGTTCGAATGGATTAGGTGAGATATGTGGTTTCACTTTGCTCATTCTAGTTGTTGTTGCTCTTTTTTTGTTCTCCTTTCGTGAATAGACTAACTGCTTATGTTCTCGTGTGTTGTATGGGCTCGTCATGAAGCTTGTCAAGGATGCTTCCTCCATCATGCAATTAATGCACCATGATTGTGGGTTCAATGCATCCATAGCAGTTTCATACTTTCCATTACGCCTACTCTCTCGTCTCCAGTCGGGTCATTAAATGGGACATCCCATCCGTCCTTGCCTTTCTTTAACTCTACCTTGTGTTGTCCTGTCAGCCTGCTTTCGTCGAATTTCCTTTTCTCGCTTGTTTCCCTTTTCGATATATCTGTTATATTTTCCCTTGCTAGCTTCTTGTTTCATATGCGGCTTGTCCATCATGTTGCGCGTTGTTTTTGGTTGTTTTATGTTTTTTTGCCTTTTTTTTTTTTATTGTGCGGTGGGTGGTTGACTGTCCTTGTATAGATTCGGCCAACTCCCATTGATCATTCCTCTAAGTTTTGTGCCTGCTAGATCTCTTAACTGTACAAATCCTCCTTTCGTGACCGCTTTTACCTCATATGGTCCTAGCCAATGCATTCTCAGCTTTCCTAGGTGTTGTAACGCTTTACTGTCATAGAGCAATACTAGATCTCCTTCCTTGAACGTCTTCCTCTTGATGTGGTGGTCATGCCAAGATTTGTCTCTTGCTTTCTGTACTTTTTGATGGAATCCTGCTAAGATTCGGTCTTCGTCCATTGAAAGTAATTGATTCAGTCTTTCCTATACTGTGCCTCGTTCTGTCATTTGTGTAATAGCTGCTACACATAGATTGGGTATTAAAAATTCTAAGGGTACTACTGCTTCTTAACCAAGGACTAGTTTAAATGGTGTGTGGCGAGTCATATTTTTTCATGTGGTTCTATACACCCATAGTACTATTGGTACCTTGAGATCCCAATCGTTCCTGTTGACGTTACATATCTTTGTCAAGGCGTTCTCTAGAATTTTTTTGAAGGCTTCTACCATGCCATTTTCCTGTGGATGATACGGTGTGATTTTTTGGTGATGAACTTCAAACTCTTGCAGCATCGCTCAGATGGTGTTGTTTATGAAGTGCGTTCCTTGGTCGCTCATCAAAATTCTTGGGCACACGAATCTAGTAATTACCTGTTCAAATAGAAAATGTGCAGTTGTCTCTGCGTTGCAATCTTTTATTGGTGCACCTTTCTCCCATCTTGTTAAGTATTTCATCGCGGTGATAATACATCTCTCCCATGTTCTCTTGGTTGGCGGGTGAATTGGTCCCACAAAGTCTATTGCCCATTTGTCGAATGCCTAAAGTGTCACTTGCAGTCGTAGTGGCATCTCATCCCTTCTATTGGGTTTGCCTACCCTTTGACAGACATCACATTTCTGACAGTACTCTTTCGAGTCTTTGTGGATCGTTGGCCACCATAATCCTACACATAGTACTTTCTGCATGGTAGCTTTTCCTGCATAGTGCCCTCCTATTATTCCCTCGTGGGCTTCTGCTAAAATTCTTGGTCATTTGTGGTCTAGTACATATCTTCATAAGATGCTATCTGTGCCCATATTTTATAGATGTCCTGGGATCAATTGATAGTCGGTTGCGTGGACTACTAGGTTCTTCTTCTGTGTAGTGGTATATTCTTGTGGCACAGTACATGTGCTCAAGTACTGGATGATCTTTGCGAAGTAGTCATCAACAATCTATACTGAGAATAGTTGTGCATCTGGAAAGTTGTCTTCCAAATTCGTTGGTTCCTATCCATTTGTGACCCTCGATAGGTGGTCAAGCCCTGCATTCAGTTTTCCTGGTTTAACTATTACCTCAAAGTCAAATTCTTGAAATAGAAATAACCATCAATAGATTCTCCCCCCCCAACACTAGCTTGTTGACTAGGTATTTCAAGGCTGAGTGATCTGTGAACATCTTAAAGTGTTTTCCCAATAGGTAATGTATGTATTTATTTAGTGCATAAACCATAGCTAGGCCTTCTCTTTTTGTCGTGTTATAATTTTGTTTTTAGTCTAATAGTTTTCTGTTGGCGAATGCTATCGGGTGATCCAAGTCTCCTACTCTTGGTTGCACTAAGATATCTCCAAGTGATATTGTTGATGCATCTACATGTACATGGAATGTATTTTCCCAATCTCGAAATACTAATATAGGTGTAGTAACCATTTTTTCCTTCAGGGTATCCAGGCCGTGTTGATATTTGTCATTCCATTGGTACTTTGTATCTTTTCTCAACAATTTTTCCATTGGTGTTGTGATCTGTGCATAGCCTTTGATAAATTTCCTGTAGTATCATGTGTGTCCTAACGTTTCTCTTAGTTGAAAGACTATTTTTGGTGCTGGTAGGTTAACAATGACTGGGATTTTGGCCAGATCCACTAGCAAGCCCTGTTTTCATACTATGTGTCCCAATATTATCCCAAATGGTATTCCAAATATGCATTTCTTGATATTCAGTGATATCTGGAACTGTTTGCATTGTTCTAACATCAATTGTAAAACTTCCACATGGTTTCTCAACAGGCTATAGACCATCCAATCATCCAGGTATACTTCGAGAAATTGGTGGATGAATTCCTTAAATGCTGCAATGACCACTCTGGAGAATATCGCAGGTTCATTCTTCAGTCCAAACGACATGACTGTATACTAATAATATCCCCATTCTTTCGCAAATGTGGTCTTGTGTCTATCCTCCTGTGCTATTTTAATCTGATGATATCCTAAGAATCCATCAGTGAATGAGTAGGCTTCGTGGCCTCCTATGTTCTCAAGTTCTTTGTTCGTGAACAGTGTGGGGAATGGGTCATGTAGGCATGCATCATTCAACTTCCTCAAGTCGACGCATATATTGATCCCTCTTCCATGTTTCTTTCCCTGTACTACCATTAGGCTTATCCATTCTGATTCTTCGATTGGTTCGATGATGTCAACCTCGAGCATCCTGTCAATCTCGTCTTTAACTTTTTGTTTATAGATGGGGTTTAGTCTATATGGTCGTTGTTTAATGGGTCTCACATCAAGTCTGAGTGGTATCTTCATTTCTCCTAATTCTTCGGCTATGCCTTTCATCTCTGTAAAGGTTGTGGGAAAAAGGTCGTTGTATTCGCGCAACAATTATGTGATGCTATCTAGTGTCTTTTCATCCCAGTAATCTCCAATGCTGGCCATTTTGGGCTACTCGGTGGTCCCTATGTTAACCTTCTTTATCTTTATTGGCGCAGAGATGACCTCTAACTCGAAGGGTGGTCCTTCCACATCTCTCTCGCCTTTGACTTCTTCTATTTGAATATCGTGTGAATCATCTTCATCTGGGGATTCCTCCTATACGTGGTAGCATGAAAGTAGATCCTTGATTGTCTGCTTATTCCACTGATGTACCTCTGTGATAGCTTCTACTTCCGGTTCTTCCATGAATATGATGTTTCTGATTCATTTCAGGGCTGCGTCTATGTTGGGGTTCTCATGCTCGAATGAGAAAGTGACTGTAAAGTTGTGTTGGAGTGTCACCCATGTCTTGGCTCCTTTTCGCATTTCCTGGTCTGTATACCAATTTGCTGGTATGCCCTCTAAAGTATGAATGAAGTGGTGACACCATTCCTCCAGTGGTGTCATTTTCCACAGGGTTTTTCACGCCTCCAAGTTTTCTGCTGGTGTGCCTAGTTCGTCATATTTCTATTTTTTTTTACTTGTCTGTTCTGCGTTGAACCTTATGCGCAGTAATTGCTTACATTGGTACCAATCTATAATAGTTTCTTTGTGTGCACCCCACAATCTTGTGGGTGTAGCCTTTAGGGATAAATCTACTGCTAACAATCTCTAGTTTTCTAATACTTCATCTTCATATTGTGTCAAGAAATTTTCCAAATCATTTAGCCCATGAAAACTGGGTGGTTCTCCGATTTCTGTGCCAATCCACCTTACTGCGCGATCTATTCTGGAACACCTTCTCGTGGATACTTCGTGTAGTCTTTGCTACCAGTTTTCTAACCCAGTGTCTGAGTCTATTATCCATGAAGTAATGCTCTGCCAACTGAGTACCCTGTCTACAGTTGGGTTTATATAGTCTGCATCGTGTGCAGTTGTTCTGTACAACTGGTCGGTCTCTTCTAAATCTAGACAAGTGGGTTCTATGAACCTCTCACCTTCTGATGGGTCGAGTGGGGATATGACCCTGTAGTCCCCTGACTCAAATGCCATTTTTCTTATTTTTAAGTTAATTATGGTCTGGTTGTCGAACACCCAATCCAAACCAAGTAGCGTCGGGTAAGTTGTTGTGTCATCTACTATTTCAATGACTTCAAAGTCTGCCTTAATGCACACACCATCCAGATCTACCATCACTCCTTTCAGTCTACCTATTGGTAGGACTCTATGTTGATTTGCTATCTTTAATTGAACAATTGAGTATCCCAGTGTAGGTTCTCCCATGCATTTCCATGTGGCTTTTGGTAGGACATTCACTTCGAATCCTCGATCTAGTATAATATCTCCCATATTGAAATCCCCAATGTTAGCATTTAGTCTAAATTCCATATGTGTTCTTCGTCTTGTGTGTAGGTGGTTGACAATTTTCAGTTCTGGCTTCTGTTCCATCTCGCTGCTACATTTTTCTAGGATGTTTTGCAATGTTTTGACAGATGAAGGATCACTCAAAATTTTGATGCATAATTGCAAAAAGTCTTTGATAGTACTTACTTGTTCCTTGGGTTGTATTCTGTTGGTATGGTCCAGTGATGGAGACATTTCATATTCCAGAGCTTCCTTACTCTGATGTGTAGTCGGTGCTATGTCCTCCTTTTGGAATTATTGTCATGATTCTATAAAGATATCCTTCTCCTTATGCGTGTCGAACTGCTTCTTAGTGTTAGTGTTCTTCTTTACCCATTGGTTATGTGCTGGTTTCTGTCGAACTGTGTCATTTCCTTTTTTCATTCCTCCTCGAGTGACTATGTTGATGTTCCGTCCGTAATACCTTTCTTCAATTGAAATCCACTGAAGATTCTGGTTATTTTGATTCCTTTTTTCCTGGATCTTTATAATTAATGTTGGTCATTCCTCTGTATCGTGGTCCGATGTGCGACAATACATACAGGTCACTGGTGGCAATGGGAACTCTCGTGCATAATGTCCTAGTTGCTAGAAATTGTGACATGTGATTGGTCCTCTATCGTGTCTGAAACCTCCTCTGGCTCATCCTGCTCATCTATAAGTTGTGTGATCACCTCATGGCACGTTATATTGTGTTCCTTGATTATACTGTGTGGTATTGTACTGGGGTTGTGTCAGGTTGTACTGTGGTTGCGCGTTATTGTAAGGTTCCAGCGTAGTATTATATTGTTGTTGTGCAGTGTTGTATGGTGTTGGGGCTTGATTGAACTGTGGTGTTGCCTTCCTAGTCATCATTTATTCCTATACCATGTATGCGTCTGATGTTATTTCCTGCATCATCTACATAGTTGTACAGTCTTTGTCGTCATGACCGACTGACTTGCAAAAGGTGCAATATGATTTCTTCGGGACTGTTTGGTATTTCTACATCATCGTGCAAGGGTAAGGGACATGACCCGGTTTCTTGTGTATTTCGCACCATAATCCTCCCTGTGGTAGCGGGTTTGGCATCCTCATCGCCATATACTGTGCGAATGTTGGGAATTCATTCTTATGGTGTCCTTTCATCCTGCAGGTAGTGCACCAAACGGCTTCTCATTTTTCCTTGTTCTTATTCTGGTTCAGCTGAAATGTTAAGTTCTTCAGATCCTCCTTCAACTCTTCGATAGCCGAGTCCGTCTGTTGGTATTGATTCTCTTCCAATTGCAAGGTGGCCTACAGAGCCTCTGCCTGCATCTAAAACTTCTATTGTCATAATGGATATTTTAAGTGTGGGAGTAGTGAGTTGATAAACAGGTGTTGATGTTGCATATCGGTCATAAGGTATTTTAACTTTCCTTTTAATCGCTTAGATCTTTGATCAATCTCTCATACCGATTCTCCTAGTTTCTGTCTTATTTCAATCATTTCATTCATGTATTGATCCTCTGAGCTCGGCTTCTATAAATCATTGATCAATAGTTTCTTAATGTCGTCCAGTGTCCTTGTCAGCCTGAGAACATTGTTCATGTCTAGACTCATGTACCAATCTAGTGCACGGTCCCTTAGCATGATCGCTAGCTGTGCGAGTTTGGTGTCTTCATCAATAATTTTCTTTACTTCCCAGATCTTTGCTCAAATCAACAGATGCTTCTTAGGGTATTCTGTTGCTTCTCCTCAAAACTATGGTAATATGATAGTAGGATCGTGTCCTTCCATTCCCAATACTGAGCTATTCCCAATACTGTCAGTGCCTCCCCCCTTCCCCCATGCACGCAGGGAAGTCTAGCTGTCTGATTCCATTGTCATTACACATTTGTATATAGCAGTATCTTGATAGAAGTATACAGTGATCGAATGTACCTTCCTCTGGGTCCTCATAGGAACTCTTGCTCAATTGCACTGTATGACTTTGTTGTGTCCACCGCACATTCTGTGATAAAGCCTACCACAATACTGTCAAGCCAAAAGTTGACTGCGCGAGTGAATTTCTTGTTCACCTACTGCAGCTACTGGATCTGTACTGGAGTCCAATCTAGTTGTCATATCTGATTCGTCGTGTGGTTATCTTTTAACCTTAAGATCCACTCCTATAGTAGATGCGGAAAATCACAGAAAAAGACTTCATGTAAATCCGTAAATATGTATTTATCCAGTTATTTACACGGTGTGATCTTGGGGTTTCTATTGTTTTTTCTTTAGTTCTCAACCAACCCTCAATTTCTTCTCTCGTGGGGTTCCAAGGTCACAACATTCCCTTCTAACGGCTCATTGCTCTTCTATTTTGCTCCTTTGGTTCTTATTCATTCTATCTCGTCTACTCAGTCCTCTCTTGTTCCTCTTAACATGGCAACAGAACCATTGTTTGGTTATCAAATCCCTTCTCATGTTATCTGAGTTATTGACCCAGGTTTCATGTCATTCGGGATTCCAACAAAGCCTCTAAAACTATTGGCCCTCCTGGTAAACTAGAAGGCAACATAGCACCCAGAAGGTACTGCATAGTCTCACCCGAGATAGCTTTAAAAAGGGTGGTTGTAATACTCAGGTGTTTACAACCTAGGATAGAGTAGGGGATAGGGGTTTCTTGATTAAGGCCAGATACCGTGAGATGTAAGGGAAACTACTTATTCCTTGGAGTCACATACGTATATCCCACAGTTTAATTTAAGCAAAGTATAAGAAGATTCATAACAATGTATTAACTCATTCATCATCTTAACCATTAATTGCTCAATATTGAAGAGACATGCATACATTCAACATATTACACGAATATTACCATGGTTCACCCCCTCCTGGGCTACGTCTACAAAGATTTGGCTCTTGGCTCTTTTATTATGGTAGTTCTACAATTCTGGCACCGCGTGCTTACAATTCTCCACAAAAGTGGGTAAGATCTATGTGAGGTGAACTAGATTGCATCAGGATCCACAGCTTGTGGTTTAATCCTCAAATATACCTTCCCTCATATCTTCTTTGCTCAAAATCTTACAAAATCGGTTCGTACCGCTAAAATAACAATAAAAATCCATCCTATATGATACTTTTGTATCTATATTTATACATTTCGGGCTCTTCATCCTTTTTCAGAATATTACCAAAACCCTAACCCTTCTTACGTTAGGTATTTCTCCCATACGCGTGTTGTTCTTCCTCCAGTTGTCGCTTTCCTTTGTGCACGCTTTCTTGCATGCGCGCGTGCTTTTCTTTTGCCAGTTGTTACTTCA
>SNQJ01S0308329.1:0-10054 GCA_010110895.2 Picea sitchensis
TATTAATAAGGCCTAGCAATAAGGAAGAATAAGTCAATTGTAAGAAGACCTAATAGAAGCTTCCGCTTCTAGAAGGATCTTCCTCTAGATTGTTCTTTTGGATAGATAGATTTAGTATAAATAAGAGTAGAGGGCATGAGAATTTTTGTCTTGGATATTATTGTAATAGAGCACTTCTCTGCTGGAGGTTTCCCCCTCGAAGAGGCAAGTGGACATTGCTCTTAGTAATTAAAGTTATGTTTCTAGTGTTATTATAATATTCTTCTGGTATTTTTGTTGTATTGTTATGGTTATATCATTGTTTCTATGTAGTTTCTAGCTAATTATTTATGTTTTTCATATTGTTTTATAAATGGAATACTACAAGTGGTATCAGAGCACCTTCCTTGGAAAACAATTGTGGGTTAATTTTTTTTTTCAGGGTAGAGATGTATTTTGGAATCTTAACACTACATAGATCTATCGTTAGATGCATAAAACCATGGTCAAGGATTCATACACACAGAAAATACAAGTGGTACTTAAGATCACATCAGTTGGACACCCTTGTAACTATTGTTGGTACCCCTTCAAGTGGTAGTGCATCATACAACACCTGTATATGGATCAACCTAGATCTCCTGATGCCCTCCATAGATAAACTGATTTGTCTCCTGACTTCTATAGTTCCACTAAGAAAATCACTCGGGAAGATACTCTCTAGTAACTGGGTAGTCAATTAGTACATCTAAGGGAATGGTATAGCCTCCTTAGTTGGTTCCCTGAGATATTGGGTCGAGTACTACTATTGGACCCCACACGTATATCATAGAGTTATAGAACAGGGAAAACCCTTGCTTGTAGAACCCTTGAATACCCTAACCCTTGGGACGGAAACAAAAATAAAAAATACAAAATCTATTGTCATGCAACTATGTCTCCTGCATTCGAGTTGCGAAATTACTACACATTTCTTCTTGCTAAACATTTGGGCATTTTGTCACTGCAGTATTCTTCAGATTAGAGTATAACTCCATAGGATCCTGTTGGAACCATTATTTGAGACCTATCCCATTGGATTCCTATTTTCTCCATGATCCCAATCATACTTTTCATTTTTAACATTTTTTTTTCACTGGACCAGAGCCTCTTTCAACGTCCCCATTTTTCCACCTATTCCATTCTATTTCTCTTCTTTCCCTGATCACCATGGTGACTATCAATTATAAGTCCTTTTTTCGGTCCCACCCACCCATTTTTCCTTACCCACACCTCCCCTCTCCAAATGGTCGTCACTCGCAACCAAGACCTGCAAGATTCCATCAATCAAACAACCTCTGAAATTGCCTCTAACAATTCCCTCCTTGCACAATTATAAACCCACCTCGAGAAAAAATTTGACATCATGGATGCCAAATTCATGAACCAATTTAACACCCTCCAGTCTGTTGTCAACAAGTTGTTGAACCGCTCTTTAGGTCCTTCCTCCTCAGACCAACCCAATGCTATTGAATCCTCTCATTCTCTACATCTTCAATCGAACTCCTTTCAGGGTGACCCCCGTCTTCCCTGTGTTGAAGTCAATAAATTTTATGGTTCCGATCCTACAGGTTGGTTCATTCAAATGGAGCATTATTTTTCTCTTCATGGTATTACTGATGAATTGTCCAAAGTTTGCTAGTTTGTCCTCTATCTAGATCTTGAACGGTGGAAATGGTGGCAATGGCATAAAAATTCACATCAAGGGTATATTTCCTAGACCCAGTTTGTTGTTGAGCTCTGTGATCACTTTGACATCAATACCCACTATCTCGGTCAATTTACCAAGTTGAAACACTGAGGCACAATGGAAGACTTTATATATTCTTTTGAGCATTTGTCCTTTTGAACTGAGGGAATGTCAAATGATTTCTTCCATGAATTTTTTATCATTGGCCTAAAGGATGAAATTTGATCCTAGGTTCTCATGGCCCGCCCTCAAACTTGGTTGGAAGCTAATAAACATGCTAAATAATCCCAACAGGTTGTTTTTTCCCAAAACAAAAAACCCTCTTTTGTTCCTCGCCCTCGCCCCACTAATCCTAACCCCCCTATCACCCCCCTCAAGGTTTACAAATTAATTAGGGATAAAATGGTTGAACACCAATTGAAGGTTCTTTGTTATAACTGGGATGAAAAATATTTTCCAGGGCACAAGTGTAAGGAACAAAATCTTTTTATGGCCATTTCCAAAGATGTTTCTGAAGAATATGTGATAGTTCCAATTGTTGAAGAGCCATCCCTTCCCGATGCTACCCCAGAGCTCACTAACTCGCCTGAAGTTGAACCACTCATTTCCATGCATGCTCTCACTAGTTTCTCTGCTCCCCAAACCCTCAAGCTCATTGGCTATATTAAGAATAGGAAGTTCATCATCCTGGTTGATAGTGGTAGCACCCACAAATTTATCCATCGTCACATTTCCCAGGAAACAAATTGATATATCCATGTTGTCAATAAATTTCAAATCATGATAGCCAATGGTGGGTCCATGGAATGTGGTGTTCGTTGTGAAAATGTACATATTCAAATTTAAAATCACCACCTAAAATCTCATATGTTTTCCATCGAAATGGGTGGGTGTGACGTTATGCTCGGTGTTTAATGATTACGCACTTTGGGTCCCATTCTTATGGATTTTAAGGAATTAACCATGCAGTTCCAACAAGAGGGAAAAAGGTATCACTTTCAAGGTCTCACAATTGGTTCTCCTAATATCATCAGTTTCGATCGCATGGAAAAAATCCTCAAGAAAGGCCACTCTGGTACTATTTCTCAACTCCATTCTATTCACGTGGTTGAGACACCCTTTGTGCATACTGACCTCCAAGCTATTATGTCCAAACAACAAGTTTTTTTTTCCACTCCTTAGGGACTTCCGCCTTCTTGTGGTGTTCATGATCATTCCATACCCTTGTTCCTGGAAGTCTTCCTCCCAATCCTCTCCCTTATCATCATACCTTTGCCCAAAATAATGAATCTGAGAAAATCATGCAGGAATTGCTCCAAGTGGGTGTTATCCACCCCAGTACCAGCCCTTATTCTTATTCTATGGTCATTGTACTTAAGAAAGAAGTTACTTGGTGCATGTGTCCTAACTTTTGTGCCCTCAATAAACTAACCATCAAGGACAAGTTTCCCATTCATATCATTGATGATATCTGGTATGAGTTGAGTGGTGCTCATTATTTCCCCAAACTTGATCTGCGTTTAGGCTATCACCAGATCCGTATGCAAGCTACTGGCATCCCCAAGACTACTTTTCAAACTCATGAGTGTAACTATGAGTTCTTGGTCATGCCATTTGGTCTATGTAATTCCCCCTCCATCTTCCAAAGCCTCATGAATCATGTCTTCTATCCTTTTCTCCATCATTTTGTCTTAGTTTTCTTTGATGATATTCTCATTTACAGTAAAACTTGGAAATCCCATATTTCCCATGTGGATCAAGTTCTTCATCTACTATCTCAGCATAAATGTTTCCTCAAACACTCTAAATGTGCTTTTGGCACCTCAAAAGCTGAGTACTTGGGTCATATTGTTTGTAAGACTGGTGTCTGGGTGGATCCTAAGAAGATTGAATCCATGCAGGATTGGACTCACCCCAAGACCATCAAAAGATTGCATGGTTTTCTAGGTTTAACAGGATATTATCATAATTTTGTTTAGAATTATGGTAAGCTTGTAGTTCCTCTCACTGATCTACTTAAAAATAATGCTTTCACTTGGACTCTCGCAGTTGATAAGGCCTTTCAAGCATCGAAGGAGGCTATGTGCACTACTCAGGTTGTGTTCCTTCCTTATTTCATAAATACCTCTGTCCTGAAATGTGATTCCTCCGGGAGAGGAATTGGAGTAGTACTTATGTAATATGGCAGACCTTTGGCATTTACCAGTGAACGATTTTCAAACCTCCATTTGGGCCAATCAATCTATGAAAAGGAAATGGTGGCTATTATGCATGCAATAGATCTATGGTGCCCTTATATCTTGGGACAACACTTCAAAATTAATACAAATCATCAAAGCCTCAAGCATTTTATAGAGCAACGAACTTCCTCTCTAGTGCAACAAAAATGTATAACTAATCTCTTTGGATATGATTATGAGATCATTTACAAGAAAGGAAAATAAATTGTGGTTGTTCATGCTCTTTCTAAAAAATATGAAGATGAAGGGTCCATTTTCTCCCTATCCTTCATTGTCCCATATTGGCTCCAATATGTTCATGAGGAATGGCTACAAGATCCTAAAATTTCACACCTGATCCAATATTTGCAAGAAAATTATCTAGTTTCCCTAGGGTACTCTTGGAACAATGATGAGATTCACTACAAAGGTCATTTGTATTTAATTAAAAAGTCGGAACTTAAATCCACAGTGCTTTATGAGCTTCATGCTACTCCCATAGTTGGTCACTCAGTGTTTACCAAAACCTATGACAAAGTTTACTTAAATACAAATGACCTTTGTATTTAACCGTGTTGGTTGTGGAGCATGATTATCTTCCTGGTTCAGACGTATTTTTTTTCTACCATGTTTATACCCCATGAAGACTTTACACCCCGGAAGAATGTACACTCCTCCATGCGGGGGAGTGTAGAGGGGGGTTACCCCCTCTATGGGGTCCTAAGGCAAGCGAGGGTTTGGGGGAGAAGCCCCCAAAGGAAAATTTTCCTTGTAAATGTATATTTTAATTTAATTTTAAATATGGACCATTCATTATCAGGTCACAGATCTGACGATAGAAGTTATGTTAGGGTTTTTTTCCATAGAAGGAAACCCTCTTTTATGAGGGAAATGTATTTCAGCTATGCATCTTTGTAAATATTGTATTATGAGATATGAGACTATGAGAGAAAGAAGAGGAAGTGACAACAGGTGTGTTGTAGTTTGTATCCCTTAATTTCCTAGATATAAATAAAAGAAGGACCTGGAAATTTCTCTGGTGGACATAGCCCACACTAGGAGAACCACGTATATCTTTGTATCTATTGTATTATGTATTTCCTGTGTTTTATTTCCGCATTTGTTTTATTTTATTGCTCCACGACCCTGTTTTTCTAACAAACCTATGAAAGTAGGTTCAATCAAAATACTTAATATTTGGAGAATGCATTTCAGTCTCAAGCCTCCATAAGAAGAGCCAAAGTTTGAGGGAATAGAAGCAAAGGTAGATGAGGAAGAGTTCGATCTCAAATAGGAGAGAGAGAAACATCAGAATGTTCAGAACACAGTGAACACTCAGAACATTCACATAGACACCCTCAGAACTAAAGGGGGATGTGTGTAACATCTTGGTTCTAACCCTTATGAACTATAATGTATTATGTAAATATGTATTAGGCTGGTGAGACAATAAACTGGAAAAGGGGCCAGAGTGCCTAGGAAATATAATACTTCATATACTTTAATAAAATACATTGTTGTCTGCAAGACAGACAAGGAAAAAAGAGATAGGGGGCTATGATTCCACGAGAGAGGGGGGTTGAGGGGATAAGTCTTTTTATTATTATTTTACTTTACCCATAATTGATTTTATGGAGAAAAGTGGTTACATGATCTTCTTGGGAGGGAGGCCATGTGGATCTTGTCTTCATGCAATTTAAAAATCCCTTGGGGGATGTTTTGGGTTCTTCTTCGTCTTCTACCCCTGGTTCATTTCTTTCATGTTTTATTCTTTCCTCTTCACTCATTGTTTCTAGTTCGTATGCTCTTGGGATGAACATGGAAACGAATGGTAGGAAGAGGAAATCAATTGATGAATAGTTGTAATAATTATTGATCATTCCAGGAGGGAATGGATGCCTGTGTGCATGAGCTTGATGGAAGTTTTAATAGAACTGTCCACAGTTGCAAGTCCTGAGAGTCCCAACATGGATATTGTTAACCAGAAGCACTAGAGCCTTGGAAGGATATGGACATCCCGAGGGACTGCGTGGCAGAGAAGGGATCCCATTCTCTTGGGGTTGTGCAGGCTGGGTAGAAGAGAGTTGGTGTACTTGGATTCTTGTGAGTGTTGAAAGGCCTATGATAGCTTGAGTGCTGAGAGGCCTGTTAGTTATGAGACTGATGATAGTTCAAATGGAACTATCCACAACAGAGGCTCCTTGGAGTTTCTAGTAGGGATAATTCTTGACCAGTAGCATTGGAGCCCTCGAGATAAATGGAACAACCTGAGGGACTACATGGCAAAGAAATGTGTTCATTTCTTGGGGTTGTGTAGGTTGAGGGGGAAACAGAGATGGAAATTAGGATTTGTCGTGAGGTTGGGAAACCTGAGATCTAGTTAGCCAATTGTTGTTTGTTTAGACTTGGCCTAGGACCCGTCCTTGTGGATTCATAGTCTTAGCTCGGGGGTGACCTGTTGTTGAGAGTAAATGAAATATAGTGTCTATGGTTGGGAGGAACATCCTTGGTTTATAGCCATTTGGCGAACATTTACTTGCAAAGATAAGTTCTCTATGTGTTTTATGTATAATTTTATTCTATTGTGTATGTAATTATCTATGATATATGTATTTTTAATGTGCCTGTCTACTAGCTATTTTTTGTGCATGGCACGTTGTTTATCTCTTTTATGTTGTGGAATGGATATTGTATTATGCATTTGGTTTTCATGCCTCTAATGTTCATAAAAATTCCTTTGATTTTCTATATAAGATCAAAAACTTGAGTCTTGGGATTGAAGCGTGCCCCCACTGTTGGTTGCTAGGTGTGTTGTAGTTGGTTTAAGTGGTGTAGTCGCCTATGGGTGGCTAGGTGATCCAGATTTTATGAGAAGAGCGAAATGAATACAGATTATTGAAATATGCTTAACATAGAATAGAAAAGATACAGTAAAACAATTTTTCTATTTAATAAGGAAATAAGTTGAAACTGTAAAATGCAGCGGAAAACAAGCTTGTTGGAATGGTGGCGGCTTATCTCTCAGAAGAGATGTGATGGTTGCGCTCATTTGCAAGAATATGAAAACAATGAGGCTCTGAAGGAATTTTTACAATAAATAGGAATGTGAAAAAACCTAGACATCCAAAAACCTAACCCTAGGAGATGAAGCGCCAAAAGTCATGTGGGCCCCATTTGGGTAAGTTAGTACATCAACTTCCTAGGGTCGTAACTTTTGCATATGATCTATGTTTTAGGTGCACGATAGCCCATTGGAAAGGTATCTTCGAGGAGATTCATTTTGGGGGCTCAATTAGAGCCTTTTAATTTCATTGGGAAGCTCTATCCCAAAAAAAAATTATTTAGGCCCTCAAAATGGCCCTAGAATTTAAAAACTGCTAAAAATAGTAAATTGCCAAAATTGACAGAAAGTTGTTTTGATCAAGTTGGAAAAGGTGGGTGTCCATCGATATCCACATGGATCAATAATCCATACTTAGTAATAAATGGTATCCATTGTGTTGAGTTCCCCTATCAGATGAGGAGATTTCTGCTGAATTTGGCCCTGGGCGAGCCACTTTCCTTGGTGCAGGAGCTACCCTGCTTTGATGACTCGATAAAGTTGGATCATTTGTTGTCGAATGCCCTTGATCTGTGTGTCCACAATCCAATCAATGGATGCTTGTTTCATGCAATCAGGGTTTTAGATCTATTGGAGTCAACTTCTCTGCTATCTCCGAGGTGTCCAATAATGGTGGGAAATATGGTCAAAGGAGAGCCACGTTGAAGACTAGGTGTAGGCCACGGAAAGGGGGAATGTTGAGCTCAAAATGATTGTCACCCATATCTTTGGTGATGGTGGACGACCCATAACAGAGTGGGTGAAGCTTCAGATGGGGCCCTGTAAGGTGTTCTTTCTACAAGTGCAACCAAACTTTATCTCCCACCTAAAACTTATGTGGCACCCAATGTTGATCATGGTGCTTCTTATACTTGGCATTAGACGTTTTTAGAATATCGTAAACCTGTTGGCATTTGTGTTGGATCCTTTCAATGAACCGAGTGGCTTTATCAGCTTCTGGTGGAGTAGGGGACGAGTGGGTCGAGACGGTCACTAGGGGTAGTGCAACATCCATGGGGCGCAATGGTTGGAATCCCAACCCCACCTGAAAGGGGTCGTGGCTAGTTGAGCTATGCAAGGCTCAGTTGTAGCTATGTTTCACATCGGGAAGACTCTCATCCCATGCGCGGGGGTGTTTTGAATTGTACATGCGTAGGATATGTACGATCATCCAATTGACGACCTCATTTTGGCCATCTATCAAGGGGTGGAAGCAAGTGGGTTTGGTGAGCTTGGTATCCAACAGTGACTAGAGGCTCGACCAGAATGTGTTGAGGAATCAATTGTCATGGTCTAAGATAATGGTTTGTGGTATCCCAAAATTTACCCATACTCGTTCAAAGAAGATCTTCGCAGTGGCTTCTGTTGTGATGTTATTCTTACAGGCGCCTAGAATCACCATCTTGGAAAAGTGAACAACAACCAAAAAAACACAGTCATTTCCCCTCTTGGTGGACGGGAGGCCCGACATGTAGTCCATTAATATGGATTCCCATGGCTTGTCAAGAGTAGGAAGAGGGATGTAAAATCCCTATTTCTTAGTGGCTGGTTTGGCAATAGCGCAAGCGGTGCAGGACCTGATACACTTCCTGAAATCATGTCAAAGTTTCGACCAGTAGAAATGTTTTTGTAGCACTGCCAGTGTTGTTTAGATGCTAAAGTGTCTTGCCACCCAACTATAATGATCTTCCCAAATAAACTTTGTGTGCTCACTTGATGGAACATAGAGATGGCCCAGACGGAGAAACAACCCATATTGAATATGGAAAGTAGCGACCACTGAGTTGGCGCCCAACATTTGGTAGGTGGTGGAGAAGTCAGGGTATGTCTCATAGAGGTGGGGCCATCTGAAGGTCTCATGGTTGCAGTATTCTAGCACCATGGTGAGTTCCGCGACTAGAGGTCGGCTGAGGAAATAAGAAACTCGGTAGGTACTTCCTATTTTATACTTGATGTTGAGGTGGAACTGTTGTAAGTATGTGGACCACTTCTGATGGAGGTCATTCTGCAATTTTCCTTGGGTCTACATGAACTGTACTATCTTGTGATCAATGTGGATGATTGTATCCTTCCCAAGAATGTAATGTCTCCACTGACTGTAGGCTTGCACAATGGAGTACATTTCTTTGTCATAAGTAGGGTACTTACAGACAACATATGATAGTGTCTCACTGATACAGGTGGATATCAATGGACACCTGCCTTTTCCAAATGGCTCAAAACGACTTTCTGGCAATTTTGGCAATTTACTATTTTTAGCAGGTTTAAACTTCCGGGGCCATTTTGAGGGCCTAAATGAAGGTTTTTCGAGCTAGAGGTTCTCAATGATAGCCAAAGGAATGATTGAGCCCCCAAAATGAATCTCCTCGACGATACCTTTCCAACGAGCTATCACAAGCCTAAAATGGAGATCGTATGCAAACGTTACGACCCCGGGAAGTTGATGCACCAACTTACCCAAACGGGGCCCACATGACTTTTGGTGCTTCATCTCCTAGGGTTAGGTTTTTTGGATGTCTAGGAATTTTGGCATTCCCGTTTATTGTAAAAGGGCCTTCAAAGCCTAATTGTAACCATCTTCTTGTGAATGCGAGTAGCCATCACATCTCTTCTCAGAAATAAGCTGCCACCATTCTAGCGAGTCTTTCACTCTAGATTTTTACAGTCTTTGTACATTTCTTTGATTAATAGAAATTGTGTATTACTGTATATCTGTGTTTATGGTTTCATCTCTGATACATTTTTGTTATATTATTTAATATCTGCAATATCTCCGTGCATTTCTTTATTATATCTCCGCTCTCATTTCGTGCCGAAAATAATCCAGATCAGTGGTATCAAAGCAGGCTGCTCTTGATTGTTTTTCAGTGCATGTCCCCAACGAGGTCTGAGTATAGCAAGTTGGGTCTCGAGCTTGTCTCTCTTGAGGACAATCTTTCTCGCACACCCAAGAAACCTTCAATGGCGGAAGAAAAGAAAAATGATGGAGCAGACAATCCTATCAGTCTGTTGCTTGAGCAAGCTCTC
>SNQJ01S0308334.1:0-10054 GCA_010110895.2 Picea sitchensis
AAGAACATTGGGAGGCAGCAAAGTGGATTCTCAGGTATTTGAGAGGTACTACTACTCATGCATTATGTTTTGGAGGTTCAGACACTTTTCTGCAGGGATATGTTGATTCAAATATGGCAAGTGATAAAGACAACAGGAGGAGCACCACAGGGTATGTTTTTACTATAGTTGGAACAACAGTAAGTTGGATTTCAAAACTGCAAAAGGTTGTTGCACTTTAAACAACATAGGAAAAGTATGTTGCTACTACAGAGGCTAGTAAAGAGATGATTTGGTTACAGAGGTTTATGGAGGAATTGTGAAAGAAGCAAGAGAATAGCAGGTTGTACTATGATAGTGAGACTGCAATTCATCTTGCAAAGAACTCATCCTTCCATTTGAAGACTAAGCATATACAGTTGAGGTACCACTTCATACGATCCACCTTGGAAGATGGACATTTGAAGTTGGAAAAGATACACACTAGCCAAAATCCTGCAGACATGTTAACAAAGGGAGTAACTAGGGAGAAACTAAGTTCCTGCTCAATTTCAGTTGGTTTTCAAGAATGACGATGAAGATGAGAAATTTTCCAGGTCCAAGAAGGTTCAAAGTCCAGCATATACAGCAGCAGTGGAGTTGTTGAGATCAGTCTCCAAGTAGGATATTCTTGGTTGTGGAGCATGATTATCTTACTGATTCAGAGGTTCTTCCTTTTAGCCGTGTTTATACCCCATGAAGTATTTGCACCCCAAAAGTATGTACATTCTTCCAAGCGGGGGAGTGAAAAGGGGGGGTACCCCCTCTACGGGGTCTAGGGGGGCTATCCCCCCGGATAGGGGGTCTGGGGGCAAGCAGGCCCCCAGCAACGGTTCAGGGGTAAAGCCCATGAAGGAAAAATTACCTTGTAAATGTACATTGTAATTTCATTGTAAATATGGACCGTCCATTATAAGGTCGCAGATCTAACAGTAGAGATTATGTTAGGGTTTTTTTCCCTAGAAGGAAACCCTCTTTTATGAGGGAAATGTATTGTGGCTATGGTGGTGGTGAATATTGTATTCTGAGATAGGAGACTGTGAGAGAAAGAAGAGGAAGTTAAAGTGGGTTTGTTGTAGGTTGTATCCCTTCATTTGCTGGATAATAATAAAGGAAGGACCTGGCAATTTCTCTGGTGGACGTAGCCCACACTGCGTGAACCACGTAAATTTGTGTCTCTCTTGTATTGTGTATCTTCTGTGTTTTGTTTCCGCATTTGTTTTATTTTATTTCTCCGTGGTCCTTTTTTTCTAACAATATTGTTCAATATCTATGTTCTATAACTGTTTTAGTCATTGTTATTAAGTGTTGCATACATGCTTCAAAATTTATTTATTTATTTGAATAGGATTAGTTTATTGAGTATTTTAATATCGTGTTGCATACTTCGATAAATGATAGAAAACTAAAGAATTTAATCTAAGATGATCTAGGAACAAAATGCAAAGATAAGTTGATCGACTCTAGCTTAATCTTTGACATATTCGACATCCTTAGTTGTCCTTAATTTTAGTGTTCAGTTTAAAGGAAATAATTGGTTAAGAATGTCGTTAACTTTACCATTGTCTTTTCATAAGACGAGAGAAATAAATAGTTGCACAACAACAAATAAAGAATAAGAAATAGGCATCAATTTACACTGTAAAAGAACTCACTTATCCTCAAAAATTCTGAGTCCTGAAGGTCCCTTGGAACATTGGAATAAAAACAAAAGCCTTGTCCTTTTATTTCTAATGGTTTTTGACAAAATATTTGAATGAGTACCACAAAAGAAACTTATATTTGAAGCTCGCACATAAAATGTCCTTGTTGCGGTAAAGGCTCAAGATGGAGCTAGCCAACCACCAATTATTACTAATAAAATATTGCATAGAAATGATTAATGTGACATATTGATTGTATATTTGTATCAAAAGGCATGTTCACATAAATCAATGTTGAGGTCACTCTCTCTCGTAGCGTGGTGGGGTTTGTTGTATTCATGGAAAATTGATCGCCAAAAATAGTGTAAAGAATGGTTGTGGGTATTCAACATTGACAAAACGATTCCTTTCGTCTCCCAAGAAAATTTTATTATTTTATTATTATAATAAAAAATAACATAGAGGGTAATGATTGCGACATAAAATTATCCCGAAAGTCAAGAAATATTTGAACTTGTAGTATATAGTGATCGTTTGGCTTCAACCTTTGACCAAAAATTTATGAATTGTTTCTAAAGTACGACATTACAAAACAATTTTACATATTTTTTGAAATTGTTTAAAAGTGTTTATCTACCATTTCATTCACTATTGAATTCAACCCCTTATTGCAGGCCTGGCACGGGATGTCTTGAAATCAATGTTGTTTTAATAATTTCACGCCTCAGGCCACAACTTTTCAAATTTATTTTCCACATTGGAATGAAGTAGTGCATACATGCATCAAATTTATTGGCCAATTTGGAATGTAGGTAACAACATTCTTCCAATTTAGACGTTGATTTTGTCTTGAAAATCGAGGGGATTTAATAGTTTCTACAGGTGTTGGTGTGATTTGTGGGTATGGGAAGTTTATGTAGCACTGTATGTATTTATTTTGGAAGTTTTCTTTCTATTTATTTTTTCAATTTGGAAGTTGTCTTTGAGATTTGTGGGTATGGGTCTTTTTCTAATTTTGAAGTTGGATCTAATATTTTCTACAAGTGTTGTTGTTCTTAGTGGGTACGGGAAGTTTATGTAGTGTTGTATAGGTGTAGGTGTGCTTAGTGGGTATGGGAAGTTTATGTAGTATTGTATGTATCTATTTTTCCAATCTGGAAGTTGGCTTTGAGGTTTGTGGGTATGGTATTTTTCCAATTTGGATGTTGGCTTTGAGATTGTAAGTTGATGTAGAACTTTGAATTCCTCACCATTTTGAGGCTCTTTGCATGACCAAGTTGCTCTAAATTCCCTTATCTCTCTAAATTCATGCATAGTGGTAGGTATATGCTGCCATGCATCCTTGTTAACTAACGATTTATGTGAAGTGGGAAATTTGAAATGTGAAATATTTGTTTGCTCGAGTTTTGTGTATCTCATTAAGATGCTTTAGACCCTTACAACAAGGCATTGGATAAAGGGTTTAGAATCTTAAATATCACCTTTAATTTCAAAAGGAGAAAAAGAGAGAGTGGTGATTCATTAGTTCAAATCACTTTTATTGAATCAAAACATTGCAACATTGTGATAAATATCAGAAAACAATACGAAAACTAAAATGGCCTCTTAAAAAATATTTGTTGGGATACACTAGCAAAAGAAAATTGTTAGTGCCCAATCCTAATATCTCTACTTAAGGGTACATAAAATTTAGTTGATTAATGTATGAGGCCATATTATTTTAATAAGACTCATTAGGTAGTTGGTGTGTAGGTACTCAATGTAAAAGGATTATCTTTATTAAATTGGGTGCATTAGGTAGTTGGAAATTATTATTTATGGGACCACAAGTGATTAGGATTTGGTTAGTAAGAAATTATTTAAAGAGGTAAGAGGCCATGTAATGTTTTGTTAAATAGCTTTCATCTACATCGAAGCTCTACTCATTTATAGGTTACCCCCTCAAGGAGGCCCATGAACATTGTTCTCTTTCTATATTAACAATAGAAGGGTTAACATGTAGATTCACTACTCGTTTTTCACTCATTTTGCTTTCTAATTTTTTTTTTCTTTTGATCTTACTCATAATTGATTGTTTCTACTAATTAAGTACATTAAAAGTGCTCTGAGAGCACTTTCATGTGCTAGCTCTTGCCCAATTTTTAGAGAATTTTATTTTAAGTTGTAGACATGTTCCAATGTCTTTAAATGCAATGATTTGTTTTTCAATGGTAAAAGCCACATTTGATAAGCCTACATGTAGAGAATACAAATGGGGT
This sequence comes from Picea sitchensis, assembly GCA_010110895.2. NCBI lineage: Eukaryota > Viridiplantae > Streptophyta > Pinopsida > Pinales > Pinaceae > Picea > Picea sitchensis. Next base: position 3,920 of record SNQJ01S0308334.1, read on the forward strand.
CTCATGCTTGGACACCCTTGGACACCTCTATGGGTATTTAGTGAATAGTACCACATTAGACATAGTGTATATGGATTCAATATCCCACATATATTAGGGTTTGTTAGAATACCCCTATGTGAACCTAAAATCCTCCTTATATAAACATTTAAGTTGTAATGTCACTATAGTACATTGAGTATAGAACTCATGGAGATCACTCTTTCATATGAGCGAATTGAGTAATACAACTAAGGATATAGTGTATCCTAGTTAGTTAGCTTAGTGAAAGACCAATTGAGTATTATTGTTGGAAATCCTTAGTTATATAAGAGAGATATATTTCTTTCCACTTCTTTTCCCTTAGGACCCTACAAACCCTAGCCTCTATAGAACATGAACAAAAATTCCTATGTAACTTGCAATATTAGAAATTTGAATTTTTTTTCAATATAATAATACTCTAGCAAGAGTTAAAAAAAATGTAGCGTATCCTAACCATAAAAGGGGACCTATCCAAAAATAATCCTTGTGAAAATATGATTATGTTAGTGTGTCTCTTCAGTAGCTTTGTAGGTGGACCCAATTTTCTTAGACGAATGCAGGGGTTCTACCCCAAAAGAACACTTATGCAAAGTTGATCCATATTATTTTGAGAATGAAATTAACATGGAGATATAATAAATAAATACACAAATATATTTCAAGAAACACAGAGATACAATGAAACTTGATTTCTATTAATAAATGGAATATGTTGAAACTGTAAAAATGCAAAATGAAACAAGTTTGCTCGAATGTTGGTAGATTATCTATGAGAAGATATGTGGTGGCTATGTGCATTTACAATAAGTTGTGTTTAAAATGAGGCTCCAAAGGCCTTTTTAACATAAAGAATAAATTATAAAATCCTAAACATCCAAAACCATAACCCCAGAAGATGAAACACTAAAAGGTTTGTGGGCCCTAATGGGCGTAGTTGATACGCCAACTTCTTGAGGGTGTAACATTTGCATACAATCACCATTTGGGGCATTCTATACGTCATTGGAAATGTATATACAAGGAGTATAACTTCCATAATGGGTTAGGATATGTTTTTGACAATCCTTGGACCCCCAAAAATCCAAAAAAACATTGTTTAGAACATCAAAACAACCCCTAAAGTTTGGGACCCAAAAACCTGTAGAAAAACTACCAAGGTGGAAAACTGTATTTTGAGCCAGTGGAATAGGTGGGTGGCCATCGATATCCACCTGGATAATTCCTCCCTCCTTAAGAATAAGCAGTCTCCATTTCGTCGATTTCTCGGGGAATATTTTGTTGAATCTGAACCTTGATGAGATGCTTTCCTTGTTGAAGAAGTTGGCATGCTTAGCTTGTTGAAGATTGTCATGAACCTGTTGTTGGATGGGTTGGATCGATTCAACCAATCTAGTAGCATGATATTCCTGAGTGTGGGAAGAATATGTTGGTGAATATGCAACATGAAGAGCTATATCAATGTGGGCTAATTTTTGGAACCCCAAGCACACCTGAAAAGGGTTGTGACCAATAGATCTATGAAGGAATCTGTTATAGCTTGGATTTGCTGGGTAGTGTGGAGGAACCCTCGTAGGTGAAGAAATAATATCTTTGTGGAGGCACCCTCGTAGGCTACCCATCCTTAAGATCCTCTAGTTCTTTTGGTTGGATTGGTGTGGTCACGATGGTAGTAGTGGGTTCTGCATCGATGATTTGTTTCCTTCTAGGTTTTCTCAATTAGAGTTTGAGTCAGGGTTCATCTCTTTTTCTTTGAGCTTGACAACCAATGAATATTTTGAGAGACATTCATCGATGTTGTTCCAAGGAATTTTTTGGAAGTCACACCACTTCCTAGTGTCCTTCTTCATATTCCCATTACCCTTCTCTTCTTGTGGCTTAGACTAGTTGTATTTATGTTGGTTGTTATGTGAACTAAGGTCTCCTTTACAATAATTTGGTTGTTGTAGATTTGCAGACCCAAGCTCTCACTTATTTTGTTGCTTAAACTTCTACTTGATTTTGACGGCATATCGATAAGGGACTGTGAGTGACGAGATGCCTAGAAAATCCATTTTGGTTTGCATTTACCTCTGTAGATCCCCACTGTATTTTAGAACCAAATTCCACTTAGACTCTTTTATACCCATCTTTGTGAACAAGGTATGGAAGGTATTTGTGAAATCTGGCACTACTTGTTCCCTCTCTTAACACATTATGGTCCATCTCACGTACTAGTTATCATAGTTTTCAATAGGGTAATATTGTTCCTTGACGGCATCCATAAAAAAATCCCAAATGGGTTCAGCCTCAAACATTCCAAACTGCTCTATGGAATTTTTCTCACAGTAATTTCCCCACCAAATTTTGACATGGGGGACATCCTTAAGGAGCGTAAAGGTGATATTTTCCATGTTGAAAAAAAATGTGGACAGAGAAATAAACTTCTAGTAGATTTAACCACTTTTAACATAGTTACCAACTTAATGAGAACTATGACCTCAAAACGAGAACTCTGGCCCTTAAAACCCATATTTTTTCATAAAAAACATCAAAATCAACCCCCAAATCAAAAGGTGGTGCTACTGGTAGCACCATTTTTTGTAACCGGATCAAAATTGAAACTTTTTTCAAGCATGGTCTTAAAGGATCAAATTGTTTCTCAAATAAACTTTAAAATCAACCCCCAAATCAAAAAGTGGTGCTACCGGTAGCACCATTTTTTGTAAATGGGTTAAAATTACAACTTTTTTCAAGCATGGGCTTAAAGGATAAAATGGTTGCTCAAAAGAACTCTACAATCAACCCCCAAATCAAAACATGTTTCTATCGATAGCACTAAGTTTTCTCACCGGGTCAAAATTACAACTTTTTTCAAGCATGGCCTTAAAACATAAAATAGTTGCTTAGAAAAACCTTAAAATCAACACCTAAATAAATGCATGACACTACCTAAAGAAAAATGTATTTTCCTAAACTTTAAAATTACAGCTAATTACGACTTAATTCAAAGTGTGGCCTTGACAACAAATCCCTACACAAATAAAAAACCCAAAATTGGATCCTAAATGATCACTTGAAAATTTATTTACTAACTTCTTTTTTTTCCTTAGATTTACATTAAAAAATAAATAAAGAGAGAAGAGAAAATCTTCACAAATATATATATGTTTAATGAAGACAAAAACACATTTAAAAAAATATATTCAAAATCCAAATTTAAAAAAGACAACAACAAAACTTAACAAAATGGTGAAAACCAAAGAAAAACTAAAAAGAAATGAAAAAAAATTAAAATTTGGTGGGAAAACAATAATTCAAAAACAAAAATGTTGAGAAAAAAAACAAAAAATGCCTTCAAACTTAAAAAAAAAAAAAAAAAAAATGAGAAAAAAAAACTTTAAAAACTAAAAAAAAATCAATAAAATATTTTAAAAAGACATCTAGAATAAAAATATTTGAAAAAACTAAATTAAAACACATTAAAAAAATATTTTGTTTTCAAAAATATCTAAAAACAATTTCATATTTATATAAAACATATATTAAGAACATGTGTTGCCTCTTAAGAGGTCACAAGTTTAAATCCAGAGGGGGGTAGGGTATGTATACCTCTGTATACTTTACCAGTCAAATCATTGGGCGGAGGGGGGTCCATTGTCCCACAAACAAGGGGATCTCATACACCAATTTGGTGTGGCTTCGCTGTGACCATTTTTTTTTGCAACCATTTTTTTTGGCGACCATAAATTTAAATAATCTATTTCATTGACCCATAGATTTGTTGGAGTATTAGTTGATTTGGAGTGGCATTACAATAAGTATTTACTTATACTGAGTGTGAAATAGAAGCTGAGAGGAAGTGAAGGGACGTGGTCATTTCCTTGGGAGTAATGTCCATTAAATCTAGGAGTAATGCACTAAATGTGAATCAATGTAGGTCTCTTTTTCACAATCTCTTAAACTTCCCTTCACAGAACTCCTTAGTTATCAATCACCATTTACTCATCACTCATTATTGTCATTTATAACCAGTTGTATGAGAACATATATCATCAACAAGACATCACCACAAACAACAACAAAAAACACAAGATGTATGTACAATTTTCTTTTTATTATGGACTAAAATCCTTGGGTTTATCAACAACAACTGAATAGAGTTACAACTCCAAAAGAGCACCAACTCTTTAATGCAAGACTCATCTTGCACAACTTAGCAAAAACTGAGAAGAGCATTTAATCGTCAAAATATATTGATATGTCAACAGGTACGTGACCTTTCAGTAGTACAACACGCGTATGTACGCACCCTACAAATAATAAACATGTGTATGTTCGTGACCAATCTGTATTGCAACCTATGTATACCTTCTGATCAAATAGGGTTTTATCTTCTTGAAAAACTCAGATCCTATGTTGCCTTCACTCACAACTACTTATCCATTTCACTGTCTAATTTGTACCATAACCAATTACAACACATCTATGCTCTCCAACAACTTACTCATGCTCCTCAACCATACAATATGAATGTTACTCAATCATAAGTAACCAGTATACTATGGCATCCATATCAGTACTGAACCATAAGAGTATTGCTCACTCTATAAATCAACCAATATAACCATATCACAACAAACATACCAAGAATTCCTTAAGCATTCACCATACAATATGAAAAAGTATCCATCAAGACAATCATGTAACCATACCATAACTTCTATGGCATATCTGAGCCCATAGAATGAAAATCTGGAACTTGCTTTAGAATTTAGGAACCTAGCACGAGCTCATAGTCAAATCTCCATGAATTTATTCAACTCTACGCGCTCTGATATTCTTCAGTATGTGTGTGTACATTCCCTACCTCACTGTAGCCCGTGTATGTACGTGCTCAGGCCCACCACAGTCTGCATGCTCCTTCAAAAACTAGTTTTTCTAAACTTTCAAAACTTTCATCGTCAATATCTCAGACTTACGAAAAATTTGATGCGTCTATGAGATCTTGCAATCACTCTCTTCCTCAGAATGGATCTTCACTATATGCTCAAGAGCGATATTTACAAGAGACCCTTACCTCTTATTTTTACTCTCCAAGTAGCTTCCTTAGAAGCATCTTCTTGGCCACTTTGTCCACATAGTCACCTATGTCCAACTTTGTCCAATTGGCCACTTTTCCATATCTCCAATATCCACTTGACTACTTAACCCACTTTCCTTATTTTAAGGTTAACCCTCTTATAACCACTTTCCATAACTAGAAAGTTCTCCATTTACTTTATTATTTAAACAATCTTCTTTGAATTTATCACTTCACTTTATTATTTAAATAATTTCTTCTTTTTAAGCACTTTGAATTATTTTACCTTTTGGGGCTTCTAGCCATCATATGAGGGTCCTCCAATTTCATGAGGTCGTAACTCTCAAACCGTGAGGAGTTATGTTACATTCCACATACCACGAGAAATAGCATGACAAGCACTATCCACCTAGGATAGTTTCACTGAGAAATTAATTGATCTTCATCATTATTACACATTTAAGCATGGGTTCTCTAATTATACTTCTAGGATAACTCAACCGCAAAGCGTCTTCCCGTGAGGGATTTCACCATAAGGGGACTACTTTGGAGTTCATCCATTTTTTATTTCTATCAACCATGATAATATAGTAATGAGTCATCTTTACATAAATCCAAATGGAATAACCCATGACAATACATCACTATGACATTGTCCCTTTGTCATTCATTTCATGCATGAATGCATCAACCCATCAATTACAACACATCGATCCATCTTCATCTATGCATCATATATCAATGAAAACACATTGATCCATATTCATCTATGCATGACATCATATATGCATCATATATCAATGACAACACATTGATCCATCTTCATCTATGCATGACATCATCTATGCATCATTTATCAATGACTTCACTTGAAATCAATTCATTTACAACAATGACAATACATACTTCATCAATATACTATGACAAGACATTGTTCCTTTGACATCAATCCTTTGACATCATATGACAAAACATTGTTCCTTTGATACCAATGACTTCACTTGACATCAATTCATTTACAACAATGACAATACATACTTCATCAATATACT
>SNQJ01S0308335.1:0-10054 GCA_010110895.2 Picea sitchensis
GAAGAGAACAAAGACATTGATCAAGTGAATATGAAACAAAACTATAATATTCAATTTGATGAATCAGGTACTATACATGTTTTATTGTATGTTTTGTTCTTTGGTGAATTTTATTTGTTGTCACTATTCATAACATATTACTTGGATATTATAGAAACAAATAAGAAGAAAAAAGACAAAGTGAAGATGCAAATATATAATCATGAAGACATTATCATACCATGTACTTATAACTTATCTTTTTATTTTTTTTGTTATTTTTAAAATTTTAATCTTTGTAGCAATCATAACATTTCAAATGTATATTACAAGCACAAATAAAAACAAATATATATATATATATATATATATAAGTTGCATTGTTAATGTTTATATTTTATTTCCAGTTAAGTATTAATTGTGTTATACTATAGAATTGATAAAAAAAAAGTATTATTGGTATTTGATTGAAAGTTTAACTTTTTTGTCTTTAGGTTGCAAGGAGACAATACAAGAGAATAGTGTCTCATCTATAAATTTACCAAAAATACTCAAGGTGACTGTATTTTCTCAACAATTTTTTCTTAAAATTTCTTCTAGCATGAATAAAATGCCTTGACTAGATTATTTATTATTGTTTGGCAGCCAAAATAACTGAAAATAAATTAGTTATTTTTGAATTAAATGATGTTTTCTATCAAAGCATCAATGATGAGTCAACCAAAAAGGAACATATTGAGAAAATGGGAAGGGTTGAGGATGAAGCAATAGAGAAAAAATTATTTTGGTTTCATCCACATGCAATACATTTTTTTAATATGTGTTTCTAGAATGAATCTCTTGACATTGCAATTTGGATGACAACTTCAAAAGAAATTGCAACAAAAGTTATAAAAAATTTGGTTTCAAAAACATCACGAGATTGACTTTTGTTTACATGGAGTGCTTCAAATTGCAAATCACAAAAGAGGCATAAGGACATTGACAATCGAACAACAACTATACACTAAATCATTGAGGAAAAGGTGTGGGATACACATACACAATATGATGAATCTAACACTATTATGGTGGATTGTTCACTTGAGACAGTGAAAGAAAATCCCAAAGAAAATGTGATTCTTGCCACTTCATTCATTGGAAAGGATGAAAAGGAAAATGGTTGATCTGACAATCTATGGAGAATATTGAATAAATTCAACAAGACAGCAGACGTGCGAGCTACTTTGAAGGATTTTGAATGACATTTAATGGTATCTTTCATGTATAAACATGAAGAATAACATGATTATAATATAGATTCTTGGTCATATATATGACATCAAGAGTTATTACTATATTTTGTAGTATTTTTCAATTTAAATTGACCTCTATTTCATCATACTAATATAATGATTGGTGGTTTGGTTTTTAATTAATAGAAATTAAATTATTGTTATTTGTCATTAATAAGTAGTGGTTTGAATGGTTTAATGTGTTCCTATAAAAATTTATTATTCCAAAATATATGACATCATGAGTTATTACTATATTTTGTAGTATTTTTCAATTTAAGTTGACTTATATTTCATCTTACTAATATAAGGATTGGTGAACTTTGGTTTGTCATTAATGAAATTAATATCTTTGTTATTTTGTGCATTAACAAGGTTAGTGGTTTGAATAGTTTGTTAAGATGTTCTATAAAATTTATTATTCCATAACTTTAGAAGATGTAGTAGATTGTATGTGGTAAATATTAAATAATAATTTAGATTGTTTGTTTAAATTGTACCTTGTTTACATTGTACCATTGCTATTTTTTTAATTATGGTTTAATTGATCATTATAATTCTTAAAAATTAGTGATTTTAACATATAACTAACTAGTTTGTTTCCAAAATTTTATTAGTATATTGGGTTGTATATGAAAATTAATATATAATTAGTTTGCTTGCTTGAAATGGGTCATTGTAATTATATTTTTCAGTACAATTTAGCTGATCATTATAACTCTTAAAATTAATGATTTGAATTAACATATCATTAGTTTGTTGGTTTGAACAACATTGTAATTATCATTTTTAATTTCCATCAAACTCCTCACAATGTTCCCTTTAGATATAGAAGGAAAAAGTTGATAATGGAGAAATAACAATATGAATTTTGAAATGCTTTTTAAATCTCATGTTATGATGTTCTTAATTAATGGCGTGTTGAAGTGGAGATATGTTAACATCATATATGTGGTTGCAGTGCAGACGCAAATGGGAATTAATATCAGTCAAATATGTTGTTGATCTTTGAGATGGAAGGAGTATTTTTCTTGTCATACACTAGAGATGAACCAAGTTGTCATATTCAAAGAAAACCAGTTTGGGAGTTTGGTGACAGGTCCTATTTTTTAAAGGCTTAGCACTAGATTGAGAACTATTAAATACTGCTTAAAAAACTATAATGCTGCAATATGGACATTAAATGTTACTAACATGTGCATTCAACAAGTACTTGAAAAATCAAATATTGATAGGGCTTGAGTTCACATGGGATGAGTCCATGGTTTGCAAACAAAATTCAAAGCGGGGAGTACAATAAAATTTTAATGAGAAAAGGTTAAGTGATGTGTGGTCCCAATATGGAGATAAATATGATGCATCAAATGTGTTGCTAATAGATACAACAAAGCCTACTTCTCAATTCGTTTGATATTTGATCAAACCACATCTGATAAAATCATATACATGTGAAGCCCGAAGATATGTGGCTTATGTGGTTTTATTCCCCTTTCTTACAACACTTCATCATTAATCAAGAAAGCATTGACTACATTCGGATGTTCAATAGAACATCAACTTCATTGTAGTATATGAAGATATTTTCTTTTAAAGATTTGTCCACAAGTACATTCCAACTTTTCAATTGGTGAAAGAATCGAATTGTACAATTTTATATATATGTTGCAATATATGTTAATTGACAATGATATTAATATATACATTTTATTATTGTTTATAGTTTATTTTACATGGATATTGTTGCACCATACAATTTTTTTTTATACTAGATAATTTTTCTTCAAATTTGTATTGATAAATGAATTATTTGTAATTGAAATCATATCATATGAGCCAATGAGGGACAAATCACTTTATTGACTTTTATTTACTTACATGTATTGAACTCATGTATAAATATGAAATTTAAAATTTTAAAATAAAGCTCATGTAAATAAAGATGTTGCCCAATATAAAGTTAAATTAAGCCCAGTGACTCAATTAGCAGTCTTGAAGTGAAAATGAAGTTCCATGGTTTGAGTTTAATTCCCCAAACTTACTGCTTGTGTGCCGTGGGGAATGCGTGGGCACACACAGGAGGTTATGGGGAGTAGCGGTTGAATGCTCTGACCCACGATATAGCGAACAAGTGCCCAACTAGTTCTTGATTCCTCGGAACACCTGCAAAAAAAAAAAAAAAAGGTTAAATTATATTGAGATAATTAAATGAATTATTTGTAGTTGAAATCATCTCATATGAGCCAATGAGGGACAAATCACTCTATTTACTTTTATTTACTTACATTTATTTAATACTTCTATATAAATGTGAAATTTAAATTCTAAATAAAGCTCCGTAACAAATAAAGATGCATTTTGTACCAAAAAATTAGAATAATATACTTTAATGCTACGTGGACTATTACAATCAACTAAAATTTTTAATTACAATCATATCATATTAGAAACCAAGATGGCACAAAGTCACTTAATGACTTTTATTTTTCTATAATAGATGGGTCATAGGTGAATACATTTGAACTTTTTAAGTTATAAGATATTTGATTTCTCAATCCATAACTTATTGCAAATTTGTATACTTAAATCAACTAAAATTTGTAATTGCAATCATATCATATTAAAGAAACAACAAGGCTCAAGTGCATTAATGACTTCTATTTACCTATATTATACATTAATATGAGTGTATAAATCACGATATGTGATTTTTTGAAATAAAACTCCATTGTAAACAAAGTTGTATTTCTTTAAAAAATATAGTTAATTGATAATGAGTGCCAAGTGGACTATCAAATCTCATTGGAGATGTGCCATAGATGAATTATGTCTAATTGAACTTTTGAGTTGTAAGGTGTTTGATTTCATTGCCCATAACTTTTGTAAATTTGTATTTTAAATATAAATTGAAATCATAATAGTATAAACAAGGAATATAGTTATTTATTGACTTTTACTTATTTATATTCATCAATATGTGTATAATTACCAAGTATAAATGTTGAAAACTCAATATAAACAACAATGAATTTCTTCTAAAAGACACATCTTAGAATTTCATGATAATGATTGTTAAGTGGATTATTTAGGCTAATGGGATGGGTTATAGATGGATGACTTCAAACTTGCAAGGTATTTGGTTTCTCAATTCATAACTTATAGTAAATATGTATTCTTAAATCAATTATGTGTAAATGCAATCATCTCATATAAATCAATAAATACCTAAGTAATTTATTGACTTTTATTTGCAAATAATAGCATTAATGCTAGTATATTACAAATGCAACATTGTAGTTTTGAATTAAACTCCATGTAAAAAATTCTTTGTTAATAAACATTTACAAATGTGACATTGTATTTTTTTGAAATAAAACTCATGTAAAAAATTATTTGTTAATAAAACATAGAATGATTAACTAGTGTTAGCTGGACTATTTAGCATCATTAGAGATATGTCATATATGGTTGTGTTTGAAATTTTTGTACCAATATGACATGTGATTTCACCATCCATATCAACATTTTGTAATTTCAATTATTAAATAACTTATTTGTAGTGAAATCATCTCATATAAACCAACAAGACATGAATCTAGTTATTTAAGTTTATATAGTTAGATACATTAATGTGAGTGTATACATACAATGTATTTTTGAAATAAAATTTCATTTAAATAAGATATTTTTTATTATAAAACAAATTAGAATAAAATGATAATGAGTTCTTAATGGGTCATAGATGAATAACTTTGAATATTATTTACTTAATCTTGAAAATTAATATCTTGATTGATATTTTTTGTAGTTACACTAAAACATTAAAACATCAATAATCAAACCTCACAATTTGAGACATACCAAGTTCAACTAAAATCCATGAAAAATAAGTTTCAACGTATATTTTGAAATAATTTTCCATGTAAATAAAGATATTTTTATTATAAAAAAATTAAGATTAAATTGATAATGAGTTCTTAATGGGTCATAGGCGAATAACTTTGAATATTATTTACTTAATCTTGAAATTTAATATCTTAATTGATATTTTTGTAGTTACATTAAAACATTCAAACATCAATAATCAAACATCACAATTTGTGACATATACAAAGTTCAACTAAAATCCTTGAAAAATAAGTTCAACATCTATCTCTTCACTATTTAAAATTCTTATCATTTCTCCTAGACTTGGAGAAAGTAATGATTCAATTCCATAGTTCTCTTTGCTTGGATGACATTATTACATTTAGTCAGTGGTTTTTCAAACTCGACCATGTTGATAGGTAGATATTGATAATAAAATTTCCTTATGCACCACTCTTAGAAGACCCTGCCTCCATTGCTTACTTTCCTAGATCAACTAGTTCTCATAGCTTACTTATTTACTTCAGTCCATGACAATTTCCCTCACAATGGACCAAAATGAATCCCAATTTAAGCACTTCCACTTGATGTACTTCATAGATTTGAGTTGAGATAGATCAATAGTGCTAGTTATAAACTTCTTCAAATACCTTGATCCACCTTAATATACATGAGATAATAATTAAGGCTTAGTTGTTTTTAAAGTGCCTCTCCCACTAAACACTACTATGATGATTACCTCATCCCTGATGCTTCTTAAGGAAAAAAACAGTAAAATTTGACTTCTATTAAGACCTGTACCAATACAATGCAAGGGATGCACCCTCACTCCACATAGGAAATCCTTGTTTCTTGTCTGATCAACAACTCCCCACCACACCTCGGTTGTGGCAAGGGGTATGGAGTCGTTAGGCACCAAATTAAAACATTGGTTGGGTTTGTTGTCCATAACAACAATATCTCACTTGGATGTTAAACATACTAATATGACTTAGCTCAAATGGATTTTCTTATGAGTTTATTTCACACACTCTATCGTGCATTTATACTATTGTACCTAACATTCCTATGTTTGACCTATTCATGGTCACTAGTTGGTTTATCTCATCTTAATTTAATATGGAGATTTTAAAAAAACTCAATGTTTCTTTTTTTTGTAAATAAGAAAGTTATATTATGTGTGGTGCACATATGGCTAGAAAAGAGTTCCAAAAATACAAAAATAACAAAGCTGGAGTTGTTCGACTACCCCAACAGAGGGGAAAACAGTCAGTCAGCTTCGAAGTCATCTGTCTTAGACATTTGCTGAAATTCAAAATAAGTAAAGTTCAAAATATAAGCCACCTAGCCTAAGTCAACAACATAGAACTAGACACGTGAAAGCCCGATATGCGTAGAGATCCTCGCCGAGGTTTTACGTAAGTGACATTCCATTTGTTAGATCTACGTTGCTCCTAGCTCCTCTCGTTAGAGTGTGCTCTGGTGGTCGTACTCGGGTTCTTCTGTGCAGCGCCTCTTGTAAACATGTCATCTAAACACGTGTCAGGCGTTCCCCAGGTGTGATGCAGTGGGGTCCAAGGAGAGGAGTCCATTACAGCATGAATTAGGGATGCGTAGAAAGGTGGCCACATTGTCTTCGGTGGCTTGGAGATGAAACTTGAGGTCCGCCACCTCTCTTATGAGCTCGAACTAGGTGAATAGGGCATGATCTATCTGAAAGGTTATTTGTCGGGGTAGATTGCACAGTGGAAGTCTGATGCGTTGTACTCCCGGCAGAGTGGTTCATAGCGAGGTACTAGAGAGCCCAGGAAGGACATGGGCATAAGAGGCCTCATCTGAGGTCGGAGGATAAGCGTGGAGTGGATTGGGGTCTGCGGAATGGAACCATATTTCCTTGAGGCTGTGAGGAGCATAGTGGTGAGAAGGTCTGCGGCAGTTTAGTCTGTATTTGGAAGTGGGAGCTTGAGGGGCAGTGAGATGGGTAGAAGAGCACACGTGTGAGAGAGGTCGAAGGTGAGAGCTGGTGGTTTGCGAGGCTTCAAGAGGCCAGCAGGCACCCTCCTAATACGATACTCCTCATGGAGTGGGGTGGATGGTTTTTGTGAGAACAGAGCGAGCTGGCGGTAGCCAGTGGACCAAATTGTAGAGCGAGCCGGGTTGTGCCTATGTCGTGAAGGGAGAAGCCCTTCCAAAAGCAAGCAGGGAGGAATAACAAAAGCCACAAGCCAAGCCATGTTACATATAGCCCGAGGGAAGCAAAGATTGTCAAATACCCCGACCTGCGCCCATCAAATCCATTATATCTTAATTCCATACGGCAACATTGCCTGTTTGCTGCAGGCGTTCCGTGCTATGATATTGGGTCTGCGGCGATGTCGGTCGGATTCCGTGCCCGCGAGGGGAAGTTCCGTAGCACCCATCCGGGGAGAGACATCAATTGACCCTTTGAATTACCGCTGGAGGATTGGATGATCGAGTCTTGATGCTGAGTAGCAGCGGAGGTCTGGTCCTCTGCACTCAATACCCACATTAGCCAAGTCATCATGACGATTAAGCTTTTAAATTAGAGACGTGTGTGGGACAATCTGTGAGGTGCAGTGTCGCAATGATATACAACCATAAAGTAGTCTCGGCTAGGTGAGATATTGTCGAGGTTGACCCAGTGTGAAGTTTTCTTGCTTGTGAGCAATTATGATCAAAGAATCCCCTTCCACTATAAGCTCTGCTTCATTGTTAAGGAGGCCATTTGAATAGTATTAGGGCCCCAAAAGGATTAGCATTATTGAGGAATATCAGGAGACTGCTCCTATGGCTTTAATATACTTGAATGGTCTCGAAAATGACTCCATAACTGCATTTAGGGATTGCCCTTTGAGGCCGATCAAAGTTGAGCTGAGGAAGTCAATTGGAGGAGAGACTTGGAGAAAGGGCTAGTGGAAGGTTTTGAAGGGTAGGTGGCCCGAGAAGGGAGAGGGTGTCCCGATCTCATGAGCCAGAGCTTCGGTGAAGACATGCCAAGTCAGATTCGGACCAAGGTTTGATTTGTAGAGTTTCCATAATATTTTTTGACAAAAGGTCCCCATGATGACTCCGGAATGAGCGTTGGAAAGATCCCGGTGTTTACTCTCTCTTTCGAGACTTGCGGAAGGACAAATCGGTGAAACTGCCAAACTCTGTTGAGGTATGGAGAGATAAAAGGTTGATCCCTCCAGTTGTTGATGGTATCAATGATGCTGTCTCTAAGGCGGTCCGAGGTGCGCATTACCATTGCTAATTGATCCCAGACTTGTGTTGTGTAGTGGCAAGTGTTAAGTAGGTGGTTCAAAGTTTCCACTTCTTCCTTGCATAGAGGGCAAAGAGAAGGTCCATGAAATCCTCGCTTCAACAGATTATCCCAAGTGAGAATGCTTGAGTGTAATACCAGCCAGAGAAACAGTGTGATTTTTGGCCATAGTTTCAGATTCCAGATCTTCCTCCAGGTCTTATCGTCTGTGGTGTTGTCTATCTTGAGCTTAAGGAGATAAGCTTCCTGAGTAGTGAAGAATCCATGCGGTCTGTACCCCCATCTTAGAATGTCTTCACCAGCGTGGGGATCTTCCTTTTGGCTAGAGCCTCTTGTAGAGGTGCCAAATCGATATGCTGGGTCAAGTGGAGTCGCCCTCGATCTATATGCCAATGACGCCATGTGTCTGCAGGGTGGTTGTTTTGCCAGTAATCTGCTACCTTTGTTAGGCCCATACCTGTCGCCTGGGCGCAGATGTCATGTGACCACTCTTATGTGTTCAGGGCTGGCCATTGTTGCCAGGGATCTTGCCAGAAATAGAGTTGTTTGTCCATTGCCTATTTCCCAGAAGGCATGCTGCGTGACAAGTTGCCTATTCTGTTTGGCTACTGTCCATATCAGGGATCCCGAGGTATCTCCATTCCATCGAATTAGATGGTTCTTTGTCGTGTTGGGGGCATGTAATCTGCTACCTTTGTGAGGCCCATACCTGTCGCCTGGGCGCAGATGTCCTGTGACCACTCTTCGGTGTTCAGGGCTGGCCATTGTTGCCAGGAATCTTGCCAAAATAGAGTTGTTTGTCCATTGCCTATTTCCCAGAAGGAATGCTGCGTGACAAGTTGCCTATTCTGGTTTGCGGCTGTCCATATCAGGGATCCCTTGGTGTCCCCATTCCATCGAATTAGATTGTTCTCCGCCGTGTTAGGGGCATACTTCCTCCTCCATAACTTAGCCCAAATATCGGTGGGGTTTTTGAGCCAACGCCACCAGATTTTGGCACTGAGGACTTTGTTCATTGTGGATGGATCTCTTATACCCAATCCGCCCTGTGCCTTAGACTTGCATAGCGTTTCCCAGCTGACTAAAGCGATCTTTTTGTCCTTGTTGAATCCATGCCATAGGAAGTTTCTTTGCAGGCTGCGAATGGAAATGAGGACGGTTCTGGGGGCTGCTAGCACAGAGAAAGCATAGACTGGGAGGGCTTGGAGGAAAGCCTTGAGCAGGACGAGACGGCTAGGAAGATTTAGGGCTCTGAAGGTCCAAGAAGAGATTCTTTTGGAGAAGGAAGAAAGGAGGTTAGCCCAAGAGGAGTGAATGTGGGCATTGTCAATCAGAGGTAAACCTAGATATTTGGATGGAAGGGAGCTTCTCTTGAAACCAAGGATCGCCGAAATGTGAAGTTGAATCAGGAGGGGGGTGTTGAAAAAGAAGATTTGGGACTTATCCAAATTGCACTCCAGACCTGAGGCATCGGAGAAGAGTTGGAGAATATCTTTGAGAGAGGTAGCTTATTTTGCAGTTGGGCTGCCCATCAGGAGAGTGTCATCTACGAACTGGCTGTGGGAAAGAGGCGGGGTTACGCCATGCAGAGGTAGTCCGGTTAAAAGGTTGTTCTCCACAGCTGCATGAATAGATCTGCTAAGTCCTTCCGCCA
>SNQJ01S0308337.1:0-10134 GCA_010110895.2 Picea sitchensis
GAGAGAATGGATAACTGCAGATGGCCGACTCAATATAGGTTTCATATGGACTTCTCTTGAACATATGAATGACACGACCAATGATTTGGTAGTATTGACTCAAAGACGACACAGGGAATGACCTTGTAATAAATCGAATGAGAGAAAAATGGATTTCCCAAACCAGTTTCAAATGTAATGAATAGGGGGTGTCATGTTCAAGAGCAACACTTACTGCCAATTAATACGAAGATGAAAACATATCCCTTTCCCAAATTTTTCCCCACCATTTCTGCTGAGTACCTCTTTATTTTTACGGAAGCTTGAGGAGGATAACATATGCTTGTTGATGTAAGCTCATCCTTCAGACGAGTCCCTCGGAGTATCTTTAACGAACCCTAAGAAGGAGTGGTTCGGTCCCATCACGGGTCTGTCAATGTTTTTTTAACGAGTCCAGAGATAGAAAACTCGAAGGTTTTTCATGATTATAGAGTCTGGAAAAACACTTAAAAGAGAACTCTCTTAGTTCCTTTTTCGTAAAATATTCTGGATGAGACCGAAAAAGAGATAAATTATCATTCACCAAATGCGTACTTCAAATACTTTATCGAGTGTGAAAATAGCAAGGTCGCTCGACGATCTTTTCATGTTTAGAGAGTCTGAAAAGAGCTTAAAGAGGACTCTAGGGGGGTTCCTTTTTCGTATAACCTTATTGAGCCCGAAAAAGTGATAAAAGTATGCTCAATCACGTTCTCATGTATTTACGAGCTCAAAAACGGACAAAGACCACGCTCGAGGTTTTTATATAAAAAGCATAAAAAACAATCAAAACACGCGATGACAAAGAAAAACATGTCCGTATCCCTGTATTTGATCATCAAAGTCATCATGCCTGCAAGAGTTACACTCAACATGACATTAGGGATTAGGGTTTAATAGATAAATAATCATAAAAAACCAAAATGACATAGTAAAAATAAATAAAAGGAGTAAATACTCTTTTTACCACATCATTTTTACCTTTCCACTATTTGAGCTCAAAAAACCCCTCTTTTACCCTCAAAGTTCGGCGTCAATTTGCGGGAGCTACGAGAGACCATTCAATGAGCCGTCTATGATAGTAAGGTAGTCTCTTTGTCCTTAACATTTTCATGGTTTAAATTTGCAATTCCATTGGTCAAAAAGTCATTTTTTATTTGATTTTCCAATCCCTACATGCGCGCTGCCATTCTTGCAGGCAGGCTTCACGAGGCCTGCGAGAATGATGCATTCTCGCAGGTGACCCTAAGGCCACTTGCGAGGTTTTGGCACTGTGCACACAGGGAACCTGCGAGAACCGCAAAGATCAATTTTTTTTTTAAAATTTAGCCAAGGAAAGAGAATGAACTCATGAAAAAAGTTGCTAATCTTCTTATTGTGTTCCTTATGCAGATAATTGGCCATCAAAATGGTGCTTGAGTGGCGTGAAAGGGAACATGAAGAAGACAATCCAATGGCTGAAAATCATCCACCTACTATTGTTGCTTTGAGAGATTGTCGACTCTTGAAGTACTTTCGTATCCCGGGCATGAGGGCCCAAGTCAGACTATTAGAGTACCTGGTGCGTATGTGGGACCCTGATCAGCAGGTATTTTAGGTGGGGGTCCACACACTATCCTTAGATATTGAGGACATTTATTTTTTGACTGGTTTGTCATGACGACGGTACTATGTGAGCCTGACCGGTAGCAGAGGTGGTGGGCTACATATGAGTGAGTACTGTCGTTTACACTGTGTTCCCGAGGCCGAGAGAAAGAAAGGAAAAGTGGTTATCGGGGGGGTACGATATTTGACCCTCCGTACTATCCTATTCACCATAGATCAGATGGCTAGGAGTTCTTCTCCTCACATGGCGTTACAAAGTTACTTCCAGTATGCTATTGAGTGTACTGAGCCTCGAGTGTTCAATTGGGAAGATGTTGTGCTTCGCAGTATAAAAAAGCAATGTTGTTGATGATTGACGACTATGCTTATGCCGGCTTGTATTTTTGAGGAGATCCATATTTAGCACTACCACACGATGCTCAGTGGGGGGACCTTGGTAAGAAGTACACACATTTTTTCCTTTTTAAATGTTTTGTGAATTTTTATCATATTCAAATGTTTTTGTTTTATATACTTGTCCAAAGACTAATACAAAATCGTTTGTTGATAACACATATGTTGGACCTTATAGACCTCCTGGCACTTCTCCCATCCAACGGCGAGGAGAGGTAGTGAAAACGCCACAGTATGCTGAGAATTATCAAGTGGTAGAACATAATCTAGAGGGCCTGACTGCAGACATTCCAGACATGACTCTGGAAGAGGTTCCACGACGCGATCAACGTCACACTGTAGGAGTATTAGCATCCATGAGTCGACTGCTCCATAGGGTTGCTCAAGCAGTCGTGTGTTACTGTGAATGTCATCCATGACATCACTTTGTAGAAGCTATGAGCTTCAAATTTTGACATTTTGGTCTTCGGACAAACGTTTTGTAAAAAACTCTTTTGATCGTTATATATACAGACGGCTTCTACCGGTTTACCTTATATTGTGTGAATTTTAATGTGTTTGACTTATAAATGATTCAAATGTCTGTCCAATACATAATTAGACAATGCATCTGTTAATGTATTTAGACATCTAGGAATATGTTGATATTCAATTTGATCAAAATAACGTATCAAGAGGTGAATTTGCAAATACACCCGTAACAAAGTAGGAATTCAGATAGAGTAGACATTACTTAACTATAGTACTACAAGCTGCGAATCAAGTCGCACAACCAAGCAACGAATTCGAAGCGAGATAGAATCAACCAATAATTCAATAACGACGCTATACTCTGCAATGTTGTTGGTCGCACGGACGAGGCACACACCTCGTAAGGAGACAAGTTCATTTGTAGGGGCATAAATTGCCCACGCAGTGGAAGCAAGGTTCTGAGTACTACGGCTAGCGCCATAGCGAAGCCAATATAGGGTAGCGAAGACTCTGACATCTGGATATCAAACACAATGTCACATAAGGGCAGAAACTAGATAATGACAAAAGAAAAATGAAGTAACACACAAAAAGTATGATACATTAAAAATAAAAGTACTAGTGCACATATGATTTCATGCATAGCACTTCTTCAAGTACAACCCATTCCTGGGTTCACTCAAAAGGATACCATCGTAATCTACCAACTCATAAGCTCCTTTTTCCAAAACTCGTCGAACGATATAAGGACCTCGCCACTTGGGTTCAAATTTCCTAGCTCCTAACATATATCGATCCTGTTCATAGAGAAGAATAAGATCACGTTTGGAAAAAAAGTGAGGCTTGACATGGTTTTTGTATGGGGCCTTGACACGGTTTTTCTGGGCTTCTATGACTAGGGTGGCATCACGTCAAGTTTCGTCTAATCGCATAAGATACAACAAACATTCTTCTTGAGCAGAAGTATTGGGTAGGATTTCAACAACTAGTTTCAAAGAAGTTATCTCACATTCTATAGGGAGAATGGCTTCCACACCATAGACTAACTGAAAAGGTGTAAACCCAATAGCGGACTTGACAGATGTCCGATACGCCCACAATGCCAAAAACAACATTGTGTGCCAACTTGTTTTATGAATCCCTATCATTCGTCGAAGAATAGTTATGAGAACTTTGTTGATTGCTTCAGCTTGGCCATTAGCTTGTGGATAATAGGGCGTTGAGTTATCATTGCGAAGACCCAACTTTTTCGTAAGTTCAGACATCATAAAATTCCTAAAGTGGCTACCGTGATCAGTGACGATAGCTTGGGGAACACCAAAATGAGCTATGACGTGATTAAAAAGAAACAATGTTGCGGTCTTTCCAGTGTTGTCAAATGTCGGCATCGCCTCGGCCCATTTTGTAAAGTAATCAACGGCTACAATGATGTAGCCATGCCCCCCGCCCAAGTGAGGGTGACATGTCATGAAATCGATGCCCCATTTCCCAAAGGGACCAACTGAGACAACAGGATGAAGAGGAGCAGGATGTGACCGAATCTTCTGATTAAAGGTATGGCAGGCATGGCATTTCTGAATGGCAATAATACAGTCATTAAACAAAAAAGGCCAAAAATACCCTGCGCATACGATCTTCTGGGCAGTAGCATACCCAGACATATGACCACCACATGCTCCAGAATGGCAGTCATTCAGAGCTTTCTCGACTTCGTCAAACGTTAGACAACGTCGAAAAATAGAGTCAATCCCCCGACGATAAAGAGTATCCCCGAGGATAATGTATTGACGAGCTTGATATCGTATTCAACGTCATTCAGAACTGGACAAAGTGGACCGGAAAGTCTTGGTCTGGAGATATACAATGATATCCCCATACCAAATATCATTAGTGCTAATAAGGAAAAGAGATTCATCAGGTAATGAATCAACTGCTACATTTTCCGTTGCAGAATGGGGAAAATCGCATATCAACTCAGCAAAAACTAAGGATTTCTTGGACTTGGCGCGGTCGAATTCCAATTCAAACTCCTGGAATATCACAATCCATTTGGAGTATTTTCCCCCTAGCAATTGACATGTCAAAATATGTTGCATAGGGTTGCAATGAGAAATCACCGTAGTCTTGCGCGAGAGGATATAGTGTCGGAAGCATTGGACGGCTTGAACGACAGCCAAGGCCAATTTCTCAACATGTTGATATTTGATTTCAGTCGGCGTGAGACTACGACTCAAGTAATAAATAACATGTTCGTCGTGTGCATCATCGTCTTGGACAAGAACCATGCCAATGGTGTAATCCGAGGCAGCAAGGTAAAGGAAATAATCACGACTGTAATCAGGGGGGAAGAGAAGCGGAGCTCACGTTAGTGATAACTTCAAAGCTTCAAAATCATTGTTGGCGATGGTGTCCTAGACAAACTCATAATCCTTCTTTAAAAGCCGCATAAATCCACRAGTGATCTCGGCGTAATTGGGGATAAAACGATGAAGAAAGTTTGCTTTCCCTTGCAAACTTTACAACTAGCAAAGTGTAGAAGGAGGAGGGAGATTAAGGATCGCCTCAACCTTCAACGGATCCACCYRGATCCCTTGACGCGAAACGATAAAACCTAGAAGACAGCCGGATTCCACACAGAAAACGCACTTATGAGAATTTAAACAGATCCGGTACAATCGACAGTGAACGAAAATGGCTCGGAGATGAGTTGGGTGATCAACTCTATGCATAGAATGAGCGGGTAAATCGTCCAAATATGGTTGAATGATGTGTTTGATATCATAAAAAGCGTAAGACATAGCACGTTGAAAAGTGGCGCCAATATTCTTAAGACCGAAAGGAAGTTTCCTATAAGCAAAAGTACCCCAAGGACAAATAAAAGCAGTCTTATGTTGATCCTCGGGAATGATGTTAATTTGATTATAGCCGGAGAAACCATCCATGAGAGAGAAGATTTCACTTCCGGCGCAGTCATCAACAATCTGGTCGACGAAAGGGGTAGGAAAGTTGTCTTTTGGACAAGCTTTATTGATATCCCTATAATCAACACACACACAAATTGTACCTTGTTTCTTTTCAATTGATACAAGATTGGAAACCCAGCCGGTTAGAGCCACCAGATAAATAAAGCTAGCTTTCATAAGTTTCTCGACTTCGAGCTTTATAGCAGCCGCTTTACGGGGGTGAACCGGATGAAGGCGTTGCCGGACGGGTTTAGCATCAGGATATGTCTTGATTTCATGAATTACAATCTCAGGGTTGATACCTGACATTTCTTCGTAGCTCTAGGCGAATATGTCACGAAACTCTTTGAACAGGGACGTATAGGTGACTATTTCGTCAGGGGAACATGAAGCTCGAATATGGACATTTTCAACGATTCCAGGCTTAATGGATATGTCAATGGGAATCGTGGGCGAGATATTACTTAAGTTCCCTTCAACAAACACAATGTGTGTAGTCTCGGGAACGGTTGAGATGACAACAACGGTCGACGGAGTCGAAATCCATTGGTAGTTCTCAAGAGTGTGCTTCTCTAGAAAGAGGATGGAACAATGATGCCCATCGTCCCAAGGGGTGTCTTCCATGATGGACATGATCATCTCGTTAGTGGGAAAAATAACATGAAAAGGATCGGGAGACAAATCATCAAGAGAGGAGGTAGAAGGTGTTGCCGATTGAATGGCCTGATAGGCGGATTCAACCGGACTTAAAGGCATTTCGTCGCTGAAACGAATATGATCTCCAAGGTTAGGGACTATCCAAGGGTCGTGAGACACAGGAAGTTCATGAGGCAAAGTAGAGATCATGTTGATGGAAGCAACATATGGGCGTGGAACATCGGGTGGTGGAATGGGGAAAGTACCCATTAACGAGGAGTCCTTTAGAAGGCCTACACCGACATTCTCATAACCCAGTGGGGTTTTAGAAATAAACGGTACGTTGCCAGTACAGGTATCTGAATTAAAGAAGGCAAGTTGGTCGACCGTAATAACCTTTCCTTGATGAGGGAAATGTACTACATGGAAAAGTTTTGACACGACGGTGCGCATGGAATCGATCCAGTTGCGTCCAAGCAGAATATTATAATCAAGGGGAGCGTCGAAGACTTCCACCTCAACTTCGACCGTTTTACCCTCTAACGTGATGGGCAATGAAGGAAGAACACCGTAGGGCTTAAAACCAAAGCCATTGAAGGCTTTAAGAGTGTTTTGTGATTCATTCAAAGAAGGAGAGCCGATGGCTTTCTAGCAAGCAAGAGACATGACACATGTCGAGGCAACCTCATCGATAATAGTTCGGAAAATGTTCTTGTCAGAGACAACAACCTGTATCTGGAACATGAGTTGAGGGGGTAACCTTGGAATATGATCTTCCAAGTCAAAGACTATTAAATTCGTATCCGTCGGGTCAATTCCACCGATAGCTTTCAACAATGCCTTCCATTGTGCGGGACAAGTTTGAAGGACTTCAAGGGCTGACATCGCAGAAGGTGCTTGGGCCAAATCTTCAACAATGCTATAGTTCTAGGCCACACGAGCATGAGGATTGAAATCTGATTTCTGAATGATGCCCTTAGGGGGGGGTCGCAGAACTATGTCGAGGCTCGGTCATTCGAGATGAAGAGGACCGTTAGTAGGTGGAGTCGTGGGAGAGGGTTGTACCAAGGAAGGGGGTAAATCATCAACCTTCTCCTTAGATGGAGAATATTCTTTGGCTCGAGTCGTGAGTGCAATGTTATTCTTCTTAGAATCACCAGTACACATCAAAACATATGATGTAGTGGAGGATGAGGGTTGGTCATGGATGACCAACTAAGCCTGTTGTTGAGCCGGGAAGGGTTGAGACAAGATAGCCGGTGCAGGTGGTTTTGGGGTTCCTTGAAGGAACTTAGTGACCTCGGCATGTCGTGGACAATCCTTTGTGTAATGATCATCACCAGAGATAAGGCAAGGGTATCGAGGTTTGCGCTTATCCTGGTCATCAACAGGAGTAGTTTTAGGTTGCTCTGCTTGAGTATTATTTTTTCCCTCCTTATTCTTGCCTCTCCCCTTTTTAGATTTGTTTTTACCGACTGGGGTAGATTGGACAACATTGACCTCATAAGTCTTGCCGGTGGGAGTGGTAGGAGACGGAGCATTTTGAACATTAGAAGAAGCAGATTTAGGGTTTGTGCTTGAAACGGAATGTGATTGGGCTTGGGCAGTACCAATCACACCATCAGCTGCATGCGAGGTAGCTAGAGTAGTTGAAGTGCTGGAAGAATTAGGATGAGGTAATTCAGGTAATAAATCATAAAGGGTTCCTGTTTGTGAATAAACGAGGTCAAGATATTGAGCACGACTTATAGCCTGCTCTTCAGTGACTACGCCACCCATGGAAATGTCCTTACCGATTTTGTTCACAAATTATTTTTGTAAACCATTCTTTCAGTAACTAATCAGAGAGCTCAAGTTTAATGAGACGTCATCTCCTTCGCCACTCATGGATGTGATTAGATATATGAGTGCCTTTAGTCTATTTGAAGGAAGTCAAAATCTCAGTGCCCGTGTCATAACGGATCGGTAACTGGTAATGTGTAAGGAAATCCATAGCTAGGGTATTGAAGTTAGAGAAGAAACCACGTGGTAATTCGATATACCACTTCGCAACAAAACTGGTAAGGGTTTGTTGAAAAATATGTAAACAAATAGAGTCATCCATCAAGGAGTTGGATGAGCACCAAAGGTGAAAATTCATAACATGATTGTTTGGGTCCTCTCCCACTTTGCTGTCAAATTTAGGAATGTCCGATGGAAGCTTGGATGGTATAACAGGCCATTGGGGAGAGTGACGAATAGGATAATTTAAAATCCTTGACAAATCCGGAAGATCCAAAGTGGTGAGAAAGGGTAACTATCGATTCACCTGCGGGTACTAGTGACTTTGGGGCGGAAACCCTGTCGGAAAACCAGTAGGACCATAAGAAGTCTACATATAATGTGAAGATCCAGGCATATTCGATGGTGGTTGAACAAGATAGTATATCATCGGATTATACCCTGGAACAGAGGCTTGAGCATTCGACCCCACAATGGGATTAAACGAACCTGGATATGGCTAACCCATGCTAGGGGGTGTTACGGACGCAGCTAGAAAATGCTACCCCCTAGACGATTGAGGAGGATTTTGTATCAATTGATTCCAATAATGGGCCAAGGATGGAGGTATGTTATGCCCATAAGGCGGGGTTGCCCCTCCTATTGAAGGTGGTGTACCAATTGAGGGCAATGTTCCAATTGGCAGTTGCCAACTGAGAGGGGGTTGAGTTATACTACCTGGATGAGAGTGTCCACCAACCGGAAACTGGTAAGTTGGAGTGAATGATGGAATAGCACCACTAGGATTAGGATTGCCAGTAGAATATGAAGGAGTTCCTCCAAAAGGAAATTGAGGGAGTGTTGGGACAAAACCGGGAAGAAAGTGCCCAGAAGAAGAAGGACCACTAGGAGAACTAGATGGAGTTTGCGTCGGAGTAGGAATTGAAGTATTCAACGCACGGTATCCAAGTGGTAGTGTCGGATTGACGTTGGGAGTTCGCAGTGTGTTGATGGGAGCAAGACTAACCGCAGAAAAACCGGTTGGAACACTCGTAGTAGTTGCGAGATGGGCCATTTCGGCAGGGACAGTAAAGTGATAAGCGGTAGTCAACGATACTTTCTCTAGATTAGAGATCTCGAAAATCACAGGAGGATTAATTTCAGAAATCACAGGGGAACGTGGACCAAAAAGGTGTCGCCGAAAAACACCTGTAGACCAAAAAGGATCTTGGCCTTCTATACCGAGAAAGGGTCCAGTCAGAGATCTAGAATATACAACAATTAAGTCTCCGGAAGAGTCTGCTCGCATAAAACGTCTCTCAGAATCAGGGTTAAGTCTAAATTCCTCTCGAGTGTTTGTAATTCAAAAACTTTCTAGAGAGTCAGTGCGTTCCACTTGTGGGGTGGTGATGACTGGGACTTCACTCTGCTGAGGAGAGCCTCCAGGTGTGCTAGTGGGCAAGGGTTGAGAACCTTCCATATGCTCTGGAGATAAACTCTGCATTCTATGTGAACGACGTGGAGGAGCTATTGTAAACGAGTGACAAACTTCACGAAGAAAATCCTATGGTCAACTTCGAGAAACAAACAACACGCACTAGTAAACAAAATCTAGGAAGCAACACCAAGCAAACAAGACCTTCTAATTTCGAAGCCACTAGTTGGTGATGAAATCCAACGTCGCAACAATGAGACGAGAAGGGGCAGGGCTAGGGTGGAAAAGTTACGCTGACGACCTGCTTAATGGACTTACACCCTGGTGCAAGCTCCCACACATAATCGTGGGTATACCCTCCAAGGAGCCCGAGTGAGTTTGGTCAACGTCAATTCCAGGTACCATGGAGACTTTCCCCTCCACAGTCACCTCGGGTAAGAACCTAGAAAGATAGGCCACTAAGGTCACCACCAACAACAATAACGCCTGGGGGGACAATTGACAGTCCGATCCACACGCAAGGGCAGGGTATCGAGCCCACAATCAACTCAAAAGGCTTCCACTCATCATTGTGGGTATACCTCCGAGTGATCCCCGTAATACGTGCAATCTCTACACTGATATCAACAAAGC
>SNQJ01S0308338.1:0-10054 GCA_010110895.2 Picea sitchensis
TCACATGTATTAATACAAATTATGCATCAAGAGGAGTAATGAGTAATGCAACCATGTAAAAAAGATTCTAGCCAACTTTGACGAAATTTCGAGTCAATATAGATATGTATTTTGTAATATGGAAAGGGAAAATTTCCGAAGAAATTCTTCATACTTTGTTGGTATATTAATATTTTTTTAATTTAATAAAATGAAATGAATAAGGATTTTTAAATAAAAACACAATAGAAATTGTTGTTGTTAGAAAGTGTAGAATCATCACCACTGTCTATTATTAAAAAAATGTTTTTTATATGCAAAATTAACTTGTTTGTCTATTTATTTGTGTTGACTTGAGTTTTTATTATCTATGTTACAAATTACTATGTTGTATCAAATAAGCTTATAAAATTCTACTTTAATCTTGGTAAATAAAGTTGATATTTTTCACGGTTCTTTATTTTTTGGAATGAGAAATGATATTGTAGATTGGAATCTAGGGGTCTGACTAAATAGTGGAATTTAGTTGTAACATGCATTCCTTAATATAAGGATATAAGGGGAGAAAAGAGCACGGAGAGGTGCGTGCATTCTTTAATATAAGGATATAAGGGGAGGCAAGAGCGGGGTTGCTTTTATGGCCTCATAGGAAAGAGGGAAGTTGAATTTTATTGGAACTTCGAACAACAAGGTTGAGACCTATGTTGTTTTATGTTGTTTTATTAAGGGATTTAGATTTTAAAAAATTGACAAATCTTTTTGCTAAATATTGTTGGTGATTTAAAGAATAAAATAAGAAATTTTGTGATAAGTTCATAACCAAAGGATGTAGGCTTGAAGGTCATCATTGGTTGTATCATGCTCATGTTAACCTTTTTCTCTGCCAAATATTTTCACATACTTAGCGAAAACAACACAGAAGATGATGAAATGGAAAATAAATCCATAGGTCTAGCACCTGGTTCCTTGTGGATTAATGGGGTGTTCATTTTTTCTCATCCTCTCTAATGTCTAATCTTTTAACAAGAAGTGGGGCTCGCAGTGGCATCGTGGGTGTCAGGGTCTCATGCACTGAGGCACATTGTGACACAATGTCAGTTATATGGAGTAAGGGTCGTATTGTCCTGGCATTCAGTGGTTTCTATCAGCAGCTAAGAGCATAGGAAGTGGTTCATCGATCCTCACTTGAGGAAGATGTCAATTGAGTGGCAGGTGTGCATCATCGATGAAAGTGGAAGCAGGTGCAAGGTACATGAAAACAAGGAAGATCGCTCGACGTTCGTCGGCTCTCTTGGGTGCTCATGTACGAGTTTAATGGAATCTTGTTTAGAGGTTCAACGAGGATTTGTGATGCAATTATGGTGAATATTTGGCATGGTTGGAGGCATGAGGATCAATATGGTTGTGGGATTTCAAAGATGATATATGTTCGGGGATTAGATGGGCTCATCTTGGGAGCAACATTGGTCTGCTACTATTTAACATCTACCTCTGTAGTTGCTTGGGAAACTTTGAAGTTGAACATAACAAGGTTTCTTCCTGAGCCGAGTGGGTTTGTTGCTCTGCTAGCATATTGGGAAGCTTTCTGGATACTAGTTGAGGGTGCAGTCAGGGATCTGTGGTGGAGAGGTTTTATTCGCAAAGATAAGTTAGAATCCATGGAGAATGGTGCGGGAAACAAACCACAGGAAGGGTCAATGGAGGACGCTATGATGGAAGAACACCACAGGTTCATCATATCAGTAAACACACTCAATTCAATAGTCTTGTTTGTAATGGGCACCATGGTGCAACACCATGAAATGGTGGGTCAGTTGCACGATGAAGTGGTTGTGCTCAAGTGACAATTGGAGAAAATCCAACTTTGGTCATCTCCAACTAATTTTGGTTAAGGTTCGTCCATGGACATCTCACCCAGGAGGGAAGCAACTTTGATTTTAGAATTGAATGCTCCAATTGCAAATCTAGAAAATTAAGACCAAGTCCCAATACAAAGGACTCATGTTGAATGTATATGTTTTTTTATGTTATATGTATTAGTGGTATTTTTTACCAAATATATTATGTACAAAATTTTAGTAATATTATTCCTTGGATAAATAGTAGTTATGATATAGAAAGTTGGTTGAATGTTGTGGTGGACAAACTAGTTTTTTGTGTTTTTCTCTAGTTGTTTCTTTTTGTAGTCTACGGCCCTAGCCGCACCTTTTAATGAATAAAAATACATCATATCTTTTGAAAATAAATATATAAGATATACTTTAAGGTGCTTAATTGTAGAAAATGGCCAAATATTTTGAATTGTTATTTTTATGTTTTGTCTCTTGTTTAGATAGCCTTACCCTTTACCATGACACTCTTGCCTCACAAGTAGTTAACAATTTACATCATAATTTTAGGTATTGATTGAAAATAAATTTCCAATCCCCAAAAATGGCCAAATATTCACAACGCTTATTTTGATTTTTTTGTCTCATTTCATAGCCTCACCCTATACCTTGGAACTCTTGCCCCACAAGTAGTTCACATGTTTTATCATAACTTTAAGGTGAAGGTGTTGATTTTATATGAATTGCTAATCAAAGTAAGGACAAGGCCAAGCTCGATTTGAATTGGATCATTATATAGTTCATCATCTATCTCGGTTCTTTTTGGGTGGAAAAATTGGAGGAATTGGCTTGCATGGCCCATTTTAGTGGTAGGTACCAGTTTGAAAATTTGAGGTCTGTATCCTTCTAGATTTATTTTGAGGCATAAAACAACACTTTTTGGGGTCAAAAATTTGTGATCATAACTCGAAACCACTCAATGATATTACACACACTAAGACCTTTCCAATGGTGTAAAAATCACCTCAATTAGAGTTCATATGCAAAAGTTATGCCTCCTGCAAGTTGACCTACCTTATTGACCACCATGGTACCAAGTGGACACCATGTCAGCCCCCATTACTCACATGTGTGGGGCTAGACACTTGTGAACTTTCAAGAATATTCTAGAAGGTCCAAAACACTAAGCAATTGAGGATTGAGGCATGCAAAAACTCTAACCCTAGATGTATATCAAGGTATGTTATTTACTGAGCCATTAGGATGAGAAAGAGTTCCATTATTTAGCATTATAATTGTTTCATAGTTGAGTATAACATATAGGAGAGGGATTTTGAGAGAATAATAGAGGAGGTAGGAGATTTTGTAGTAACCATTCAGGCCACAATGTCAAAGGAAATTCCATAGCGAATGCCCCTTTCTTTGTACTTGCATTTGATAACTAAAGAAAAAATAACAGAGCATAGGCCTCATCTTCTAGATGGGTTTTTTCCTTTATTGGGTTTCCCATGATACATCTTGTGTTCATTTGTGTGGATGGTGTGTTCATTTTTCGTATTTCAGTCGTTTTCATAATCTGAGCAATAATCTAGTGATAATAAATCTAATATCTAAGGACATAAACTTGCAAGAACAAAAATACAATAAAACAGTTCATCATAATGCATGATTTGTTGTGAAAAACCATTTAAGTGGAATATCCATGACAATTTACAGATCATATTGGTATCATATCAACTTCCTTCGAGGTGTTTGCAGGAAGTTGTAGGATCAAAGAATTGGATTGAGAAGGAAGTCACAAAATCCTAGCCATGATGAATGAGTCCAGTTGTAACAACCCTCAAAATGAAATAGAAGAGATATTTGTGGGGATGAAAGAGAAATTCGATGATATCTCTCACAACATGTCCCTCCACATGGTGGCTTTAGTGAACAATTTTGGACCTTTCGAGGAGGTTGATGGTTCTAACTTATAAGTTGAATTAGGTAAGAAACTGAGAGATAGTGAAGACCTAGAAAAGGAGCAAAAAAAAGAGCATGAGAAAGAGAAACCAAGTTCTAGTTCCATCACTCCTTCAAAACCTCTATTCAAAATGGAAGTGAAAGTGGACATCAAGCCCTATCAAGGTGATATTGATGTGATTAGGTTGAATCCTTGGTTGCAACAATTAGAATTGTATTTAAGTTTCCATAATATAGATGAAGAGAAGAAGATTTTGTTTTCCCAACTAAAACTAAGGGTCCATGCATTAGCCTAGTGGGAAATCCACACAAAGACAATTTGGTTGGAGGGTGATCCACCAATAAATAAGTAGGAGCATTTTAAAACCCTCATCAATTCCTAGCTCTACCCTGTTGGGTATGTAGAGGACCAATGGATTCATTGGCATCACTTCAAGAAAAGGAAAAGGATGAGTATAGAAGAGTAGTAGTACACCACCAAATTCAAGAAGACAACGATCATATTAGGTATCTCTCCCAAGAACCCAAACATACTCCTCAAGTATCAGGGGTGTCTACATAGTCATTTGTGAAAGAAAGTGATGCTCTTCAAATCAAGGACCATTTATGAGTCATGTGTGCAAGAACAGTACCTATAGAACATAGGCCATAAGAAAGGATATCCAAGTGGTTCTAAACAAAAACACCACTGAGATGTTTCCAAGGAGGGGAAGAAGAAGTGGAAAGAAAAAATACAAGAAAACTATAGCCATTGCAACCATTTCAATATTGATGGTCACATTGAAGATAAGTGTTGGAAGCTACATCCAGGGCTGAATCCAAAGAACCATAAGAAGGATGACACGAAGAATAACTTGTTATGCATGGATTCATCCAACTAGGTCAGAAGTAAGATGTGGATGAGAAGATTGTCTGCACTTCAGTGTAGAAGGAGGTGAATTTGAGTATCCTTCATCACAAGGAAGAGAAGGAGATGACTAAGATATTTCACATTATGATCTAGGTAAAAAAGATCAAGGTAAATTCTCTATTTGATTATGATTCACAATCCAACCTCATAGAAAATGATCTAGTTAGCAAGCTTGGGTTGGAGGTTCATAATCATCCAGGCCCATATTGATTGGGATGGGTGAATAAGGATGCACAAATTAAAGTCACTAAACATTGTAAGGTGAAGTTTTTCTATAAGTGAAAATTATACTGATGAAGTGGAGTTAAATGTAGTACCCCTTAACGTGTGGTGTAGTGTTTGGGAGCCTTTACAGGTATATCAAGGATGTGATATTCATGTGGAGAGAAACCCAATACTGCCTAACCAATGATAAGACATCTTACATCATCAATTTATACAAAGGTAAATCAAATATCTCTCTGGTAAGTGCCAACCAAGAAAAAACTTTGATTAGTTCTAGTAAGAAGTATGTCTTGTTTTTCTTAAGAGAGACTCAACCAATTGAGGAATTGATAAGAGTAAAGGCATCCTTAGAGGGATGTACCAAAGATTAGAAACAATAGTTGGAGGACTTGTTGCAGTCATATAGAAAAAAAAAATCGGGAGCCTAAAGGAATACCACCTAAGATGGAAGTGGAGCATGAGATACATTTGTTTCCTTATTCCTCATTACCAAATATTGGGTTGTATAGACAATATATTCTATAATCATACAAAGTGAATAAATAGTTGCAGTAATTGTTGGAGCAAGGAGTAATTTGATAAAGCACCTCACCTTGTGGGTCATCTATCATCATACTACCATGAAGGATGGGACTTGGCGAATGTGTATCGACTATAGATCTTTGAAAAATATCACACTCAAGAATCAATATACTCTACCCATGATTGATGAGTTATTAGACTAGTTGCAACATGCCAAGTACTTCACCACGTTGGATCTCAAATCGAGATACCACTAGGTACATGTTAAATAGAAAGACACCTAGAGGAACACCTCCGAGACAAGGAAAGGTTTGTATGAATGGTTGGCCATGCCTTTTTGGTTTATGCAATGCACCAGCTACATTTATGTAATTCATGAATGATGTATTTCATCCCTATTTAGATTCATTTAATAGTGTATTTGGATGATATATTAGTTAATATATATACCTGGGAATAGAACATATCTCATCTCATCCAAGTGTTATAAACTCTAAAAAATAATCTTTTGTTTGCTAACCTCAAGAAATGTGAATTTTCTTAGTAGTCATTTGTGTATTTGGGGCACGTGATTGGTGGAGGAGAACTCAATATAAATCCCATGAATATGGAGGCCATCATCAAGTAGCCAGTTCTTACTAAAGTCACTAAAGTTAGGAGCTTTTTTGGGACAACATAGTACCTATGGAATGTTATAGAATATCTTTTTAGTGGTAGTTGTACCACTCCATGCCATAGCAACCAGTGATAAAAGTTTCCAATGGGGAAAGAATCAACATTAATATTTCAATAAGATGAAACATAGGATCAATACAACACTAGTACTTTCATTTCCTAACATCTAGAAACCATTCTAATTGGAGACAGATGCAAGTGGATATGTTATGTGAGAAGTGTTGATGCAAGGAGGTAAGATAGTATGTTATCATTCTAAGATGTTTCATGGGGGAATATTAAAATATGCTACATATGATAGGGTACTCTATGCCCTATTTCAAGTTATTAAGAAGTGGAAGTATTATCTTATGGGAAAGGAAACCATTATCCACACATATTACCAAATATTACAGTATTGCGGCCCCATAGTAAGATTTAGTTGTAAGATTCCCAACCCACTAAGTACCTTTTAAGGGATGGGGTAATACAATTTTAACTTTTCCTCAACCATATCAAAGCCTCATCTATAGGTTACCATCATCTTTAGCTCATCAAGAAATTTCCAATGGCTATAGTCATGCCCAAAACTGATCTTTGGATCAAGAGATACAACTTCTCAAAGCCTCCAAAATTTCATTTGTTGAGTTCATTTAGTGCCACATGGTTCCCCGTCACTCATGCCATCTGACATGGAACTGACAAGGAATCTGCCACCTAGACCATTTGTCTCTCTAGTCTGACAGTTTTGATCAATTCATAGAATTTTTCTTCTTCATCGGAGTCTCCCCATCGAGGTTAGCAGATTTCCATCACATAATCCACTTCGACCAACTCTCTCTTATGACACGCACTCCGAAATATATGACCTATCAACCCAATGGCACTCGGTCTTGGGAAATAAATGTCTCTTCTTGCTTCAGAGTTGCTAACTTTCACTACTATTAACATCCCTTTTCATGCTCCTAATGTGCTTAGCTTTCATGGGGCCCTTGAATATTTATGGTTGAGATTGAATCTTGCCTATTTGCTGATCTATGGCCCATATCTATTCTCAAAGTCCTTCACATGGGAAATCCTCCAAATTCCAACTCATTATGACACGTGGCATCATCATTTCTTGACACATGGACCGACCACGAAATGCTACGTCACCATAGGGTACCATGGCTTTCCCAACTAGGTACTAACACTTGGCCATTCTTAATAATCTTATTGGATTAATTATTCCATAATATATTGAAATCCCACTTTTAATATCTTATTTGTTAAATCCTTATTAATGTTAATTAACCCTTATTTAATTTAAATTCCTAAGCATTTTTCCATTTTGACATAGTTGAATTTATCGGCCCAGTAACATCGAGAAATTACTCTTTCTTTTACCTCAAAAGCTCCACGTCTTGAGAAGGTTTTTGGTGTTTTTTTTTTTTTTAAGTAAAAAAATGAGGATCATGTTTGTATTAGATTCATAGAGTTACAGAGTATTGTTGAAATTCCAGTTGTCCCACCTGAAAAAGGAAACCGAGACAGCTGGACATTCTATGCCACTTGTGTTCAAACAAACAAAAAATATTAGAGTGTCATTCTACCCGAAGGAACCAGGATGCATAGCCATTAGATTCAGTCTGTTCTTTAACATCCTACTTACAACATTGCTATAATCCAATTGAGATAAAGCTTTGTTATGAAACAAAAAGAGACTACTAACTATGGACATCACAAGACCTTTTAACCAGTCATCTCTTCCTCTTCACCATGCTTTTGCCATCCTCCAGGAATCACATAGGCCTGCGCGCACATAGGGCACTGTCTTCTGAGGTGAGTCCTAGAGTGTGCATCGTACAACATGTCAAGGCATTAGTTGATTTGAATGGTCTTGAAGATTTGATCATCCACCATGCTTCGTGTTTCGAAGATTAGTTCTAGGTACCCCAGGTTGATGAATGGAGGTTGGTCCTGCCATTTTTCTTGAACAGAGGCGATGGGAAATGGCCACTGTGCATATTTTTCTCCCTTCCCTTCATTTGCGTTGCTGACTTGGTGTGCCTGTTGCTTGTCTACCTGTGTTGCTTCCTCAGGAGGTGCACTGCTAGGTGGGTCGGCCTTTTCATTTGCACTGCACAGTACTTCTTCCTCAACATAGCAGGTGGTGAATTCCTCTGCCGGGTGATTTGCTCTGTGGTCATGTGAGATTTCAGTAGCTGGAGTCTTGGCTTCATTGCCAAAATCGGTGTGGGGATTCCAGTTATCCGGAATTGTAAAAATGGGGTGTTCTGGATAGTTCTGAATGGGCTTGTCCAGAGTAATCTCCTCCACATATGCCATAGGAGGCATTATAGGTCTCCCGAGCTTCCTAGTTCCCCGAGTGGACGCCAGAGCCAACGCCTATTCAAATTTTTTCTGCCTTTGCCTACGTGATTCGATGGCATACCACACTACGCCTTTGCGAGGCATTCCTCGTTCTCTTGGCATGTGGAGGAGTCGGGATATGGCTGAAATTCCAAGTGGAAGGTTAGCCCTGCTCCAGTTCTCTGGTGGCTCTGCATTCGGCTCTGCAAAATTTGAATGCCTCTCATATCTGTCGAGGAAACTGATAAGGATGAGGATGACGGTGATAGCCCTGACCATTAAGGCTAAGCTCTTAGTGCACTGGTGATCCATCCTATTCACTCACTTGAGAGGCCTTGTCCACTGGTAATGGCTGCATGGGCTCATTCCCATTTTAATGGTGAAGGGATGGTGGCTGGTGGATATTATTTATGGCGCAACCCAGCGTGTTTCCACATGTCTTATATTCGCGACATGGCACCCCATCTGGGGGAGAAGGTTTTTGGTGTTACTTAGATATCACTCTTATTATTTTTTTCACCACAAAAAAACATAATTTTATTCAACTGAAGAGAACCAAATTGCATTCTGTAGGTGCCTTAATCACGACCCAATCATGGGTAAAGAGATCCCAAAGGGACACAAAAACTGGTTGGAGAGCCACAAAGGAAAACAAAATATAAAATAGGAGCTGTAAAAATAACCCCCAAAGAGATTAGAGATCCTAGAACAAGAAGTCCTGTCAAAGAAATGAACCCAGAAAAGCAATCCCAACAAAGCCCTGGTGGCTGGTAGGACCAGGTCAGAGAGGTATGGAAACCTTCACTATGGAAGAACCAGAAAGAAGCGACATAAAAGTGTACCATGACCAATAGAGAAGTACATAAACTACACACCCTCTCTAAGGACCTCAAAGTGAAACCACCAACACCGCACACCCAAGGATAGGACCTCAAAGCTATGAAAAAACCCCCGCCAAAAAGGAGGCAAACCATCGACAACCACCAAAAGGAGCCATAATTGAGCATACATCAAACCCTGATCAATCAATGAAACCAGAGATAGGAACCACAACACTAGGAGCAGATCAAAGTGTGAGATCCACAAACCAAGACCCAAACCCAGATCTACGCACCCATGAGGAACGATTCGTCACAAGAAAGTAATAATGCAGAAGGAAACCCTAATAGCCCTAAGACGAGAACAGGAAGACAAGAATTCCTCCAAAGAGAACCTAGAGGCAGTTCGGAGTAGGTGTGAGAGGCATACAATTCTCATAAGAAATAGAGGGCCCAAAAACTCCAAACCCTGGCCGAAAAAATATGAAACTCGATAATCAAACTTTGAACCCAGGAACAAGAAGATCATGGTATGCATCAAACCCTGACAATGACCCCCAACTAGAGAGGGAGGTCGGATGGAGGCACCTAAAATGACTGTAGGAAAAAAGAGGAAGCCTCACGAAGATAAAAAAGCACCTCCGTCCAGTAGTATACCCAAACTGTGTATAAAAAGGATGTATCTGAGAAAAAAGAGTCGCGACGAGATTTTTCATCACCCGGAGAAACACACCAACAATAGGAAATACCCATCCACCATAAGAAAAACCACCTGATCCAAAAGTAGGGCCTGATCAATAGCA
>SNQJ01S0308339.1:0-10054 GCA_010110895.2 Picea sitchensis
AGACTTAAATCATTTATAAGAATTGTAAGAGAATTATGGCATCTTAAATAATAAATTAAATAAATAATTCCACACATTTTGTTTTTTTATTAAAATGAATTATTATATATATAGGGATGACCGACCTTTAGTTTTGTCTTCCACAAAAAAAAGAGTTTCGATGGCTTCCTATTCACGTACGAGAGTTCACTTACTAGGCATGATAACGCAGCAGTGTAACTTTCCACATGATAAAGCAGCGTTACAACATTCAATCAAGTGTTGGATCCATTCGAACGCACTAGCTCTATGTTTGTCAGCAGAGGTATAAAATTGTTCTCGTAAATCTTGTTTCTATCAAATGTCATGTTTAATCAGATGGCACGCAGCGAGGCATCTTATTTAGACTTTGTGTATCATCTGGTCTCTTTGAGTCCAGGAGGAATCGTGTTCAATCATATTGACCTGGAAAAACGTTGGGATGAGAACAACGGACCTGCAAATAACCCGAAGACTGGCAGGCCTTTCGACATAAAAAATATTCAGCCCCAAGCCGAACTAAGAATATAGTGACAATAACAATAACATGTTTCATTTTGTGAATGGATTCCAGGCACTGGTTGTAGCTCTGAGCGAGCATGTCTCTTTCAAAGGACTGAAGGGATCAATGGATGGAATGGATTTCTAGTTGCTTAGTGAGGAAACACTGAACATCTATCGTGAGATAGT
Source organism: Picea sitchensis (assembly GCA_010110895.2). Lineage (NCBI taxonomy): Eukaryota > Viridiplantae > Streptophyta > Pinopsida > Pinales > Pinaceae > Picea > Picea sitchensis. Next base: position 709 of record SNQJ01S0308339.1, read on the forward strand.
TAAGCTTGTAGAGATTATAGGTTTCAGTGCTAGGTAAAGGCATGAGCATAATCGTGCACATCACGCACACCATATTTAAGAATGAATAGTTACAGTACGATAATTTCTTAGGCGTCATCTACATGCTCTCGATGGATCCTTGCACACCTGGTGAGCATCTCACCCTCTGTGTTGATATCGCCTATGCAGATTGTAAAGATGAATTTCGGACGATGGTCGTAAGACCACTGTGCTTCTCATTCAAAATTCTTGTTTCCCACTTTTATAATTCAGACGAGATGAATACGAATGGGATGAGCGTTAGGGTTAATGAAGAACACAGTGATCAATCCACAACAGTGGAGAAGGTTTTGAAGGTTTTTTGTCTGATCTGCGCCAAATATGGCACGGAGGCGGTTCACTTTCTGACTAGCCCAGGCCAGTTCATGGTGGTGAGACATGCAATTCTGATTTTAAAGCATGCACTCTTGCATCCAAAGCTGGGAGCGGCTACTTTCGGCGATCGACACTTGAGGTTTTCATTGCTTATTATTAAATACGTCAAGGTTGTGTCCGATTTCACCATGAGTGATGTGCCCACTCGCTACCTCTTCAATGGCCATCCGAAGACGAAGGATTTAGCCGACCTAGTGGTGGACAATTTGCTAGGTACTCACCCACCTTCTCAACTTGTCCTTCATCACTGGACTAATTTCCCTTTGTAGTATCTACATTGCAATTACATGATTAAATTGAATTATAAATCTGTCATTAAAACGGGCAATGGAACTCCGTTTTACATTTTCGTTAATAAAAACTCTCTAAACATACTCTTTAAAACTACATTATACAGCAACCTAACTACGTTTGAAGTCATGGAAAGTTTCAAAACACCAATTCTGATAGACACTTTGTTAAAGTCTCTTAATTATAAATGTATCTAATCATTATATATACTTATATCAACCACTTATAAAAGTGGTTGATATATACGGATAGTGTCATTAGTTTTACATTAAAAATGATTAATTAGGTATACCAACCACTTTGCAAAGTGGTTGCTATTTGATGACCGACATGTCTTTGGGACTACCCATTAATATATTAATACATAATTAATATATTAAAAAAAAAAAAAAAAAAAAAAAAAAAAAAAAAAATTCAAGAAATGGAAAACATAAACAACCAACCTAGCAAGGAGAGGTTGAAGAAAATCAACTTGAGAGATAGGATTAAAGAGCTAGAAGAAAACTAACCAACAATTTGACCCCTCAAGAATAGTGGAAACAAATTGGATATCAAAACCTTGCTATCAAAGAGGAAATGAATAAGCTAATCGACCTGGACCACATATAACTAAAGAGTCTTGAACCTCATAATTTTTGTATAAAAGAACAACAAGAGGAGGATACTAGCAATAGTAAAAGAAGAAATTAAAAAAATAAATCACAAATTTATACAACTACCTCATAGAAGCAAAGAGGCTAGGAAAAATAATTGATCACAAAGATAGGGTTATCCGTGTCAAAGTAAGTCGGTAATGACCATAATTATAACATACTTAGTAAATCCGAGCTTAATAAGATTCGTGAATATTTATAAAACTAAGACCTCATTCCCTCACACTGCTTCTAATTAAGGAAGGAAGTTCAAAAGGTAAAGAAGCCAAGAAAGAAGGAAATGGGCAATAAATAGAGTCCAAAAGTTATTGTTAGGGATAGAGACCGTAAGGATAATAATAATAGGAATTTGGGACACTTGGGATCCTTTTGGAATTGTCGTGGATTTCTCCATGGCTTAAAGGTCCCATGATAAGTTGGATCCCGGTGATATTGATACACATTTGTCCAGATGAAACTTGGGAGCATGAGGAGTCTAAGGTCCCTAACATGGAAGGATTTGTCTCTTGGCTCCAAGATGGAACAAAAAAATCCCAATAGAGAGTGGGATAGGAGGCATAGCTTGTTATATTAGAAAAGCTTACTTCTCCCTCACATTCAACTTCATGATTGACCCTCTTAATCAATACATTTGATAGAAATTTCTCGCATTAATTCAATGCTAAGAAGATGTATATAGCAATTGTTATTTTTCCCCTATTAACTTCTACTTTTATAAGAAAAATAATCTAGATAAAAATTGTCCCTATAATAATTAGAACAAGATATTTATAATTTGAAAATGAAGGTAATATCCTCCTACTAGGAGACTCTAATGCTAGGAATGCAACTAAACAAGCTTATTTTTATGATGACTCCAACCATAATCTTTTATGGCTAGATGAGGACCCTTGTTTTATCTAATAGCTACAAAGAATCTCTGAAGACCTAATTGAGAATTTGTTTGCAATCGAAGGCTGGTCAAGCCTCACTCAAGACCCACACAATTTGCAATGGAGTAATGAAGTGGCCAAACTCAACCAAATGACATGTAATCTGCTGGATAGGTAGTAGTGTCAGAGATTATGTGATATCCGATATCCATGTTTCCAACCGAATAACAACTTTGACTCTTTAAATGACCATGAGCCTGAAACTGATCATAAACCTTTAACCCTAACTCTAAAATTTTCCATGCATGGGAGCAATTCATTGAAGAATTTTGATAATCAAAGGAATTTGTGCTTTGACAAAAGTAAAGTTGACATTTTCTAAGTATTTAAATAATAAATTAAACCTCATAACTTATAAGGACAATATTGAAGAAATCTATCATAATTCTACAACTACCCTTTCCACTTCTATTAACAAGTTCTCTTCAAGGTGTCATGTAAAAAGAATAATAGAACAACCAACCCTGGTATGATAATGAATGTAAAAAAATACAAGAAATCCATTAAGGATGCTTCTAATGAGCCCTTAAAACTTGATAAGATCAATATGTACAAAGATCTAATTAAAAGGAAAAAAAATACATATCAATAAAAGGCAAGAGCAACTTTCACAACTATACAATTTGGATCCTAAGTAGCTCGAGCCACCAAAACACACAATACTAAAGAAAATAATAGGACTCCCTTAACGCACTGCACTCCTACCTTAAAAGCCTTTACAAGTTCCCTAATGCCATGGACACCATTCCTATTGTCCCTACAAAGGAAGATGTTTTTCTTTAGATGACATAGAGTTCAAGTTTAATCAGCTTGCAAATGGGAAAGCTGCTATGACATTGAAGGCTACTAAGACAAATTTTAAAATCGAGGGCCAACTTAACCTCACATACACAAGCTCTTCAATTTAGCTAAGAAGGGCTTCCCTAAACCATGGACGCCTCATTGTTCCTATTTTTTAAAATGGGGATGAAAACATTCCCTAATTATAGTACCATTATGATGAATTCATTTTTAGACAATCTTTATTGAATTATTTTGAAAAGAAGATTAGCATTTGGCTAGAAAGTCAATGGTAAAAGAGATAAAGGTCGGGCTAGGTTTAGGAGATATCATTCAACTTTGGAGCATCTTGTTACCTTTAGGATCATGTTTGTAGAGGAGTTATGAAATACTAAACCAATCTTTTTGTTGTTTGTTTAATTCTAGGAAAATCTTTTGACATGGTTCCTGAAACCTTTGGAATAGGTTGGAAGAGATAAAAGTGCCTCGAGTTGAGGGTCACGCGAATAAGGATGTATGAGAACTATCGCTTAAGTTTAAAAACATGAGGGCTAGTCAAAAGAGATTTACTGCAATATCGGGACCAAAGTCCTCATTCCCTACCCTTTGAATATACACGATAAGTTAGAAGAATGCTTTGGAAAAAGTAGGTTCTGTCGACCCAATTTCATCGGGTATAGTCATAAATCCTCTTCTTTATGCCGATGATATTGTTCTTAAGGGCAAGGAGTCCACATGATCTTCTTATGGAAAAGAGTCATCAATCTTCTTCCTTAAGGATTTTGCTCACACATGGGTATGATTGTTAATACCGGATAAGACTAAGGTCATGATTATTATTAAATCCAATAAGATCCCCATGATACCTTTGTATATGACAACAACAACTTGGAGGAAGTGACTTCCATACAAATATCTTGGAATTGATATTCACCACAAGTTCAATTGGAATTATAGCATCATTAAAAAGGATTATTGGGGGATGGAAAAGCCACATGGGCTTGAAAACAATTGTAAATCACCACCCTTTGGAGTTGGGATAAGAAGGAACTCCTTCAGACTCTTGTTACACTTGTTATTCTTATGGATGTGAAGTCCGGGTCAGAGTATCCTTCGTGAATCCTGGAGAAAGATGAGAAAATACAAAAAGAATTTTTATAACCTATAATCTCAAAATTAAAGGAAATATCACTCTATCCCATCCTCCTCAGAAACAAGCCTCTCCATCGAGAGTATTGCATATGACTAGATACCTAATGTATAAGAACAAGTTAAAACAACATGGTAGACAAGAGGCTACCTAAAATTGTTTAAAAATCAAGTCATAACCAATGCATCACTCACAAGCGAAAGGATGGCATAAAGATGTCTCTACCTTGGCTAAATTATTGAGGAATCATGGAAGAAACCCATTTGCTAATGTTATACTATTAAAAAATGCCAAATCAATTCTTAATCATTGAACATGGGTAATCATGGTGAGTAAGTAATTTTTAATCTATTTAGTAAATGTGAAAAAGTAATCATATAAACATGTCTTTAAATGAGCGGAAGTTAGTTTATCAAAATCTCATCCATTGATTAGAGGGATGACTAAGAATATGCCCATTATCTTCAATTACCAACCCCATTATTGAATAAATTTATGATTAAAATATTGATTAATCCACCTATTCCAATAAGGGGAATGCCTATCAACATAATGATATTACAGAAGAGCTAAAGGTCGTGACTGGGTTTAGGAGATATCATCTAACTGTGGACCATCTTGCTACCTTTAGGGATCATCAGAGGAGTTCCACAATACTAAAACCAATCTTTTTGTTGTTTTGTTGACTTTAGAATTATTTTGACATGGTTTTTTAGGAAAAACCTTTGGAATAGTTGGAAGAGATAAAAAAGTGTCTCTTCGAAAGTTGAGAGTTGTTGCAATAAATATGTATGATAATGTTATTGTTAAGTTTAAAAATGTTGAGGGCTGGTCAAAAGAGAGATTAACTACAATATTGAAGTCAAACAAGTTTGTCCCTTGCCCCTACCCTTTGGCATATACATTGACAAGTTAGAAGAATGCTGGAAAGCAAGTCAGGACCATAATATAGTCAGATGAGATATATATTTTAAAATATAAATAACAAAAAAAAAAAAAAAAAAAAATCTATATAATTTTAAAATCATATACATACACTATGAAGATAAAATATTGTTAATTAAAAAAAAAAAAACTATTTGTAAAATATATATATATATATATATATACATATATATATATATATATATTAAATGGTATAAATTATTTAATAAAATTTAGATGAATAGATTTTTAAAAATAATGAAAATAAAATATTCTTCTAGATAATTAAATTTAATTTCAAAAAAGTTGTTTTAACTGCTTATTAATATTTTTTAATACTAACTTATTTACAATAAAAAAAAATTAACACTTTTCAATACATATTAATAAGTTATCGTTTTTTAATTCACAATAACATTGTGAAAAATATATTAATTATATGCCAATTAAATTAACTTTTAATTAAAAGACATTATACTATCTCTACTCACTAATCATTCTAACTTTTAATTAAAAGACAATATACTACCTTTGGTCACTAATCATTTTATTGGATATAGATTAGTTGTTTACTTTTTAAATTAATAAAAGAATTATTGAAATAAATAAAATATTTAAATATAGATAATTTTTAATATCTATAGAGATGGAAACTAGAACAAGAGACAGAACAATATTAAATATTCCGCTATAATTTTATTAGAGAAATGCAAGGTGACAAAGGTTGAAGTTGGGTAGGAACAAAAACATAGTGTTGGGGTATCTCTGTTTGTGTGGCTCCCATAATGTTATTTTGATGTTAGAAAGACATTACGTGAAGAGTTCCAAGATCATTTTAGTTTTGATGACTTAGTTAGAAAGGTTGATAATTTTGACAAATGTTTAGAAATTGAGATCTAATTTTGGTATATGCAGGGCACTCCATGAGAAAGGCCATAGTATTTTGGGGATTGACCAATATCACTATGTAACTCATGAAAATTAGTTCTTATATTAGCAATATTGATTCTTTTTCAATACTAGTAAGATAAATACATTTGATTTTGATTTTCATAATTAAGGTTAACTACCTTATAATATTTTAATTTTTTTTTATCCTCTCATTTTTATTACACCATAGATTCTCTTTAAATTTATCTCAAACAATATTTTTATATTCTAATAAAAAATAAAATTATATAAATTTATACGCTCTAAATTAAGTAAAAAGGTTTCATACCAATTTCCTATCCTATAATGCTTACTAATGAAAAAATTAAAAATTTACAATAAAATTTTATGAAATTTTAATAAATGATACATTTTTAATACAAAATTATTAAATATTTTATTAAAAAAAATCTTATAAGTATAACAAATCCTTAGTTTCAAATTTTTTAATACATTATATAAAATTAATAAAATCATGTTATTAATACATTATATAAAATTAATAAAATCATGTTATTGAAAATATTTATTACTCAATCTCCATCATAAATTATCCAATCTGCATCATAAATTATCAAAAACACAATGATTATGTATTTTTTTATAATATAAATTTCTGACCCTAAAAATTTATCAAAACAAATACATTGTCAATGCAATTCTTTGATAATATCAATTTCGTTCTCTAACATAAATTATCAAAAAAACCTAGCAATATGGCTATGCCAATATTTTCATATCGCCTTTTCCTTTATGTTTAGCCCAAGAGTTAGAAGAATGATCATTAATCCAAAATTTGATTGATAAATTATTGTTTACATTAACGATTTCTATTACGTGCTTGTACTATACTTTTGATATGGAGAGAGATTCTTTTCCATGTGCTATAGTTTTTAGTCTTAAGTAAAAATTCATGATATGGTGGAGAGAGATTATTTTACATATGCTATAGTTTTTGTTCTTAAGTAAAACTTCATGATGATTTGGTAGAATTAACTATGGTGGAATGATTTGACCACATTATAATTGAATAATCAATAGAGATATGTAGATATTAATGATATCGATTTGAGGATGACTATCACAATGATGATGTATTGATTACGACATTAGTGCCTTAGGACTATGCTTGATAGTGTAGAATTTCACTCGGGAATGATGATTCGATGGTATTGATTTAATGTTTTATTTTTTCCATGATTTTGGTAATTTGATGATACAAAATTAGGAAGTTAATGTGGAATTTTAGGAATATTAGTGTGAGGATGGAGGAAACTCCTAACAAATTTATTATTATTTTGATTTGATGGCCCTCAAAAATTCGTTGTTAATAATATTGTTAACATTAATCCTTGAGCCTATGATATTGGTGGTACATTGATAATGTTTAGATGATACAGGAATAATAAGAATGATTAACTTGTCTAATCAAATGTACATAATTTATTATTATTATTATAAATTAATTATTTTACTTGTTTGACTATTACTATTTATATTATCAATTTTCATCATATAGTAAATTTTATCATTGTGAGCTAAAGAATTATAGATATAATTTATCGTGTTGGATTTTATTTTGTAAAGATAAGTTATTGAAATAACTTTTTTTGTTGATTCATAAATGAGGGACTTATATCTTACTAGCTTCACCAACATAGATATTATGTGGAACTAAAATTTTGGTCTCTGTTCTTAGTCTTATACATTAAACTTTATCTTCCAAAAAAACTCTATCTTCCAAATGGCTATTAGGCCTTTGGTCACCGTGTAGTTTACACGTAACAATGAGATGGAAATGTATTGGTAGTTAGGTCTCTACGGTTTAGCTTCTTGTTTGTTAATCACCAAATAAGCATACAATCCATGAATTTATCACCAAAATGCTCTAGCTCTTTCTTTACCTCCAGCCAAAAATAGGTAGAAGAGAATGACTTTGTTGTTGATTATTTCAATTCTTAGGTTTCTTGTTTGTAATGTTAAGTTCAAATATCAATCAATTAATGTGCATGAATGGATGCTCCCTATATTCTACTCAATTGATATTCTCATCTCATCTTTTGGATGAAAGGAGGGCTATAGTTATTGCTCAATTATCAATATGAGCACCTCTCCTTCAAAGACTATGAATGTGATAATAGGCAAGATGAAACTTAGTGAAAACAATATATATATCCTTCATTGTTGCATAAGAACTCTTTCCTGCAGTTATGAAAAACTTCCTTTAAGTTTCCAACCTACATAATAATGAAAGTCATGACATAGAACAATAGTAAGTATATGTTTCATTATTTCCTATTTGAAAAATAAATATATGATCCAAAGATCTAGTAGCATTCAAAACATCAACTATACTTGGATAGAGCCCTTGATATCCAAGCACTCTTTTAATAATATTAGTATTTCCTTCCAGCCATATGCTCCAAGGTTTTGTTATTCACAAAACTTAGTTGGCATAGATTGAAGTAAAAAATTTCCTCTTCATTACCCCAGTTGAAACATATTTCACATTGATATCTTATTCTATTATTTATATATATACATTTAAACAAAGCCAATACTTGATTTTTTTTACTTCAACTCCAATCTTGTATGTGTGGTGAGATTCCCAGTTGAATATGTAGTTTTAGTGACAATGCAAACCTGGAAAAAAAACAAATTGTTAACTTGGAGAGATTATTAAAGGTACTTTTACAATGCATTTGAATATGTTGTAAGAAGATGAAACTTAGGAAATTGAATTAATTTTTTGAATATACAACTTTTGTTCATAGAAATTGTGAATAACTATGTCAAATTTGATTTTTTCTAACATTGGTATCTTATTTTTCCAACAAAAAATAAGGTATATGTTTTTGTTTGTGCAAGTGTTGAGTACCTTAACGATGAAATTTCATTCCAAAGACTTGCATAATTGTAGAGAACCCGCTTTTCTTGTGCGATGTATTTTTTAGAAATTTATAATATTAATTTTATATATTTTTTTAAATTATCGAAGTCAACATATCCTTGAAATTACAATGTCTTTTTTCATGCAGTATAAGAGGATCTTAACATGATCAAACCAATTTTCATTTTATTTAGATCATAGATATCGGTCTACTCTAGTGTCACATATAACTCATTCGAGAAATGGTTAAGCCGACAAAACGTTGTAGAAGAAATAAGAGAGGTATGTATTCTAGGATTTTGATATATGTCAAGACAAAAATTGAGTAAAAATAGTAAACATTATTAATTTAAAAAAAAAA
>SNQJ01S0308341.1:0-10054 GCA_010110895.2 Picea sitchensis
CCTTAAACTCTTTAAACCTGTCAAAGACCTCAGATTTCTTCCTGAGGAAATATATCCAAGTATTCCTCAAGAATTCATATATAAATGAGACATAGTACACATATTTTCTCAATGATGGAACCAACACATGTCCAAACACATCATTGTGCACTAGCTATAAAACTCCTTCTGCCCTCGTTGCACCATAGAGGAATCTTACCCGATTATGCTTCTCATATACACAATGTTCAAAGAAATCAAAATCTAGAGATAAATTAGACATACCTTCAACCATACATTTATCGTGTAGTAGTTGAAGACCCTTCTCTCTAATATGCCCCAGTCTTTGATGATACGACATAACCTTTTCTCCAGAGACTGTAGGAGTTTTTTCTTCTTCTGCTCCAATATTTGGAACAATGTAACTATTACACCCATCATAAATAGTTCTTCCTTGCAGCTTATATAGAGTTCCAATCTGAACTCCCTTCAACAACACCATTTCTCCTCGAACCATCCTGTAGGTTTATTTTTCAAATATTGTTTTTACCCCTACATCATCCATTTTTCTTACAAAAATCAAATTTTTAACCAATCCTGGGATCTGCAGAACATAGGTTAGTGTTCTAATCCTTCCATATATTAGCCTCAACTTGAATTTCCATCATTCTATGACTCTGGTTGTCGAGTCATCACCTAGGAAAACATTACCTCCATCATACCTTTCATATTCAGAGAACCACTCCCTGTGGGGAGTCATATGAAAAGATGCACCTAAGTCAACCAACCATGCCTCGAGATCTACATGTGTACTTGAAGAATCCAAGTACACATCTCCTCCTTCTTCATTGGAGGTCTTATCTTTTATAGAGGGAGAACCTTCAGATCCCTTCATTTTATCAATGCTTTTGGATCTACATTGCTTCTTGAAGTTACCTTCTTTTCCACATCTCCAGCATACCTTTAAAAACTTTCTAGGGTATTTAGATCTACCCTTAGACTTATATCTCCCACTTGAGGACTTAGATCTATTTCTTTCCTAGGAGTGTCCTCCTGCAAATAATGCATTTGTGCTTTGTCCTTCCATGTTCTTCCATTTCATCTCCTCTAACAACAAGGATGAGACCACATCATAGAAACTCAAGGTAGTTGTATACTACCTGTGGCCACAACCAGACTAACCCACAAGTATGGTAAAGAGCACAGTAAAATGATACACTTATCTTCATCTAAAATTTTAATCTCAACAGATAACAACTGACTTACCACAGTGTTGAAAGCGTTCATATTCTCTATCACTACTCCTTGGTTGTAACTTCCCCTAACACATTTAGTAATACTGAATCTGAGAGACACAATAGGATTGTGCTCTTTTCCTTCTGATCCAACTTTTTCCGGTCATTTTTTGATGTTCCTATAGGTGTAGTAAATGGATCCACCATGACCCTCTGATCTTTATTTACCAACATATCTTCCATCGTGAGCTTCCACGGCTCAAAAAGTTTCCCATTAAATATCTCGATCTCTTTTTTCGAACTACTCATCATTTATCTTCACCTGAAGAATCAATACTGGAGATCTCCCATTGTAACAAGGCTTATCACAGTCTCGATCCAAACCCCTAACCACAAAGGTATCCCCCTAATGCCAATAATTTGTCTGATTCCAAATGTAGATTTTAACCTTGTACAATTACTTGTTGCATACATATTTTCAATAAAAGATAAGAAAAGATACAATCGCAAATACACATATTACACAAAGATCTTTCCCCTGGAAACCCAAACCAGGAAAACGAACATCTTCTATATTCATCCTCCCATGCATTTTTTACAATACAATATACATATAGGATCCAGTTTCATCCAAAACCCTAATCCAATGACATGGATTAGTCAACAAGCCTAATTCCTTAATCAAAAATAGAAAACCATCGACAAAAAACCATGTGTTGAAAAACCACCCAAAAACGAACAAAAAAATCGATAAAAAAAAATTGGGGGCGCTACACTTGAACACCCATGCAGGGGGGCTCTCGCCCCCATGAAAACCCCCAAACAAGAGGGCTTCGCCCCCCTCTAACCCCCGGAGGGGGCGGCTAGTTGTCCCCCTCTTACCAGCATACGTGCTCGGCACAACGTAGACATTAGTTATAGTCATGCAAATAATATAACACATACCCAACATTCTAAGCATAAATTGCCCAAATTGATAAACTTGGGATGTTCAGGGGTTCCAAATTCACTAATGAGTGTACCATAGTGGAGTTATTTGTCTTGGAATTGGTTGTTATCTTGAATCTTGACTGAAAATCAAACAACTTGCTCTTGAGTTAGCACATTTCTCAGGACACAATTACCTCTAATGTCATCTTTCATGTTACGGTACTTTTGTAAACCTTGCTGATGTTTTTCATCATCGATAACAACATATTTGAAAATGTTGGTGTTGGTGAGAAAATCCACTATCTGCAAATCATCATTGAACACCCTCTAGTTTGTAATATTGTCTGGTATAGATGACCTGAAAATAAGTTCAACGGTAAATCCATTATTTAATAGAGTGAACCTAGATGTTGTGTTAGCTAACGTGTCAGTAACAACATTTTGAGAACGAGGAATGGAATTAATATAAAATGCATCAAAAGAGTTTATTAATATTTGTAGCTCTTGGTGGTAACATTTGAGATGGGGGGATAGGCAATGTATGGAATTATTTACCTATCTGATAATAATTCTAGAATCACCAAAAACTTTCAAACATTTTACCTTAATATCTATGGATTTCTTCAAACCTTGAACCAAGGCTTCATATTCAACAGTTTTGTTTCTGCATTCAAACTCTAACCGACCAAAAATCAAGGTTTTTCATTTACTTGGATCAATTAAGATGCATCCTATCCCGGCTCCCTCCTATGACCTGGAGCCATCAAAAAACAAAGTCCAAATGTTAGTTTCTATAACTAAGTTAGTTGAACTAGTGCTAGTTGCTTATATTATAGTACAATGATATTCATCAATTTGAGTGCAATGCAGGAGTTCATATTGTTTGTCTGGTTGTAAAGGTGATGGTTGAGTTGTATAAAAACCACAATTAGTCTCTAAAAATAGTTACCCGATATTGAATGAGAAAAATTAGTAGGTTCATTCTTACCTTCTAGTTATGTAGCAATATGTTTTGTGTCAGATTGACTATCTACATTTATTTGATTTATTCTCCCCTTGTATGGTAGCCATAGGTGAGACCAATCAGTCGAGAAATAACCCTACAACTTCTGAGACCAATACCTACTCAATAAAAACCATAAGCTTCCAGAAAGTCTACAAGTACAATGTCAATTACTTGGTAAACCATAGGATCTGAAGCTAATATAATCATAATGTCTTTAAGTTCACGAATAAACTTGACATCATATCTATCTAACTGACTGATTCTTGTGGTGCACTTCGTAGGTACAACATTAATATTTTGGAAAACAAAGTATGGCATGACATTGGAATAATTACCTAAGTCCACTAAACAATTGTGCACATTAAAATTGAAAATTTCAAATGTTAAGAGGAAGGGTGGAGTCTGAGATTAAGAATGGGTCCTTATGTTGGTTGCATTAATGGTGGACTTTAACACAATTTTGTCCTCTTTCTTAGGTTTAACGACATTGGTACTCGTGTCCACAATTGTTGTTGTCTTTTGTTGAGAGGGGAGGGACTTGAAAGTGTTGACAATCAGATCTCTCGATTGTGGAAGAGTGAAAATGTCATATAATGAAACATTTTCCTTGGTATTTTTCGTATCCTCTATAACATTGCAGTCCATTGATTGGATAACTAGGTTCTCATAGTTTTGGTTGGTTGGTTGGGAAGTGCTTGGTGCAGTTTTGGTATAAAAGGAATCATTTTATTTATGAGTTGTAACAGGGGGACTAATTTTCCTAGGAGTAAAAACAGATTTGGTGGGGAGAGTGGTGTCTGATACAGGTCCCTTACTTCTTATATTCTAACCTTTTGGGGTAGTTTTAGTGGTTTGTGTATCCCTTAGTGATATTTCCTCAATTGTCTCATCGTCAGAGTCCAGTGACCAATCCCACATAAATATGGTAGATTCTTTAGTCGTATCCCCTTCTTCAATTGCTTCTTTGGTTGTTGTTTCTTGGGTTTGGTCATTAGCAGTGGATTGTTGTTCCAATATATGGTTAATAACCAGGGTCGTGGAGTTTATACACTGGGGATAAGTTTTCTTAGAGTGATTAGTCTAATGGTAAGAACAGAAATTGTCCATTCCAAACTCATCCAGGTTAAGGTTAAGATTTGAAGATTCGGGTGTTTTGGGTTGGTTATTTTATTTTCTATGAAAAGGTCGGAAGGGCTTATGATGAGATGACCCTTCACCAATGTTTTCCTTCAAGTCTACCACTTCATTGTATAATTTCTTAACTAACTTAAGAACAGCATATAAATGAGTTGGTTCTTTTTCTGGTGGTTTTTTTAGCAATAAGGGTTTCTTGCCAACTACTTTGTTATCTTCTACTCCTAGATTACTACCAAGAGAAAACATTTCCTTTTCTATGTTTTTTTCTTTCTCAAAATTTTCTTCTAGAATTTATTTGGTAGCCCTCTTAACAAACATGTCTATACAAGGATGTAAGGAAGATGTATAATAATTTACAGTCAATGCCTCAACAGGTTGGGCATCAGTGGGAAATTTATTGAGGATTATCGCGAAGAATTGGTTAAAATATTTTATCTTCTCCTTCTTTTCCATTTTGATGGAAATCAATTCTCTAAGAAAAGTCACTAGGGTTTTCTCTTCCCCAAACTTGTTAAGGAAAGCTCTCTCAAAAGCATCCTAGATTCTAATGGATCCAATAGGAAAATTGTAGTATGACGTGGATGCTTTGTTCTCAAAGGTGTATGGAAAAATTTTGCAGACTATGTCTTCAATTTCAACATTCATGAGTCTAATCATGAGGTAGAAATTTTTTATATGGTTTTCCATGGTACATGACTTGTCAGGATTAAATCTAGGAAACCACCTCTTTGGGAATTTAGGTCAATCATATAGGAGTCCTGGTAGTTTTAAACACCCTTATGACATCCATGTAGGAACACGATTATGGTTGCCAACTTTTGACGACGATTTTGGTCAACAGTACTTAGCCGACAAAGCATTGTCAGGCTTTCCCTCAAATGAAATTGCTTGCGCAAAGTTTTTCCCACTCTCATTAAGATTGGCACAACCCACTCAACGAAGTTATTATGGCTCTTGATATACCATTCATATGGCCTTTTCTTTTCTCTCTGCATTCCTAACCCTATGATTAACACGATGGAGCCATACATTTTGAACTATTATATATCACACCTCATGTCTTAGGCCTCTCTTTCCTAATTGTCACATTACCTCATAAATGTTGTGCCATTATTCCACTCCTTGCCCATTCTTCAAAATTAAATATATTATCATGTTTATTTTTCATTAAAGCTATATCATTCTATACCCAACATACATCACTTTTTCAAGCTTTTCCTCATATGCCTCTCTTTTAATATTTTAGTTATTCCATAAAGTTATACCACTTTCTTTTCCTTGAGTTATAACTTTAACATCATCCCATGAAAAAGAGAAAATATATTAAAATATGTTATCTTTTTTTTCATGATAATTTCCACATGGATTATCTTATTTAGAAAACAATCTATGACCTTAACGAGTTTCATGTTGAGAAAATGTGATGTCATACTTCCCACCAATATATACCAAGCTTCTTTGGGAAGGTACCATATGGCAATATTTTGGCGACATAGCATATTGGGTTATATGATGTTCTCTTTTAAAACATCTTAACAAATCCATCAAATTGGTATACGCCATGACTTTATCGTCTTTCTCATTGTATACATTTTTCTTATCTCAGTGAAAATGATATATGTAAGAGTTAAAGAGCTCCAAACCATTATTAATTCATTTCAAATGTTGACAACAACAGAAATACAGAGATATGAGTTGCATGAGAATGATAAAATAGAAGATAACTTTTCCTATCGACTCAGGAACGAATGATTACATTGTTCAAACAAGGATGTGTGGCAGCGCAGTCCCTGCCAAGGAGGCTAGAAAGCAAATTGTGGAAAATGGGGTCGAATTGTAAATGAAACGAAGTGTTTGGTGCAAAATGTATATCAAGGATATGTTCTTCAAATTGTATATCACGGAAGATAGGGAAAAAGTAAATGACGGTCGGCAGGCACAACAACATCTTGTTTTTGAAAGTATATAGAAAACCTAATTTTTTTGAAAGTATATTACAAAGTAAAAAAATTGTTGATAGTGCAAGATCAAATTTGGAAATTTAAATGCATTTTCCATATGCAGTAGTGAAAGATAAAATATATATGATGACATAAAATTAATAGGAGAAGTAATATAAAAAATTTAATGTATTTGTGAACATGGGGTATATGTAAATGACGCTTGCATTGTTGAACGCCATTTATTTTGAAATATATAAAAAAAGAAAAGTGTGTAATATATAAAAGAGTAGATGCATTTTCCATACAGAGTGTTGAAGGATAAGAAAAAAAGTCTAACATATTAAAAAATAAATGCATTTGTTATATAGAATGTGGAAAGATAAGAATAGAGTCTGTAACATATAAAAATTTAAATGCATTTCTTTTCAATTATGTGAAAAAATGAAAGTTTGTTACATACTACTGCAAATTTTGAAATATACCAAAAAATGAAAGTCTGTTACATATAAACTGGAATTTCAATGTGTCTGTGATGTAGACTAGGATTGGGGCTCACGCAGACCATTAGAGAAATATGTACAAGAAACAGGATTTTGGAAAGAAGATAGAGTGCAATAGCTGCAAAAGAAAATAAATGGAAAGGTATAAGTGTTTGCCTATACATATGTATTTAAGAAAGTGAAATAATCGGGCTGAGAAATAAAGAAATATACGATAACTAAACTTACAGTGAGGGTACATATGAGCGCTTTGGATATTTTCTTGCGGTTATCGTTTCATTGATGTCGACGACGATTGTGGTTTCAAGGATGTTCTCCACAACTGTTGGAATGTCGGGAACTGCCTGTTGTCTTTCGTTGGCGGCCTGTTTCAATTGCCTTTTGACCCATTCTTCAATGTAGTTTCTCATTGGGGCGACATTGATCTCATTCCGAATTTTGATGTTGAAAAATTCATTTTTTAATTCCTGGAAGTCGATAGAAAGATTAGAGAGAGCCTGATGAATTTCCTCATTCTGTACTGCATACTTGACTAGCCAGTCATGGACATGAGCTTGATCAAATTGAAGGATGTTGTAAAAAATTTCAAGAGACAAGGTATTCAACATTGTAACCTGTTTATCGAACTCTTGCCTGGTTAAGGCCAAGGATTTTGCGATTAGAGGGGGTCTTGGAAGTCGTTGGTTTTCCCTGCCAAGTCTATATTTGACAGCTTTGTAAATAATTCATCTTTCTTCGCTATGGCGTGTTAACATGACTGAACAATGAGACGCAGGTTCTTTACTTTTTGTTTCCAACATGCATTCAATTGGGCGATCCGGTTTTTGTATGGAAGATCTTCTTCTCTTCTTTTTGTTTATGTCATATTGTTGACAATCTTGCCAAAAGGGATGACCGTTTTTAAAAAGAAATTTTCTTCATCTTTTAATTTGGCTTGCAAAAGCTCGAGCAAGCTATGTGCTCTGGTTTCAAGGGAAGCGATTGTTTGTGATATTTTCCACGCCTAGGTAACTAGTTCCATTCGTTTTTTTTATATTGTTCTCCACATATCCTTTACAGGATGCGAGCAGGGTGGAGGATGCTTTTACATTGGGTGCAAGGGTGTCAGGCATGGCTATTGCCAAAGGATCAACAAGCAATGGCATAGGAATGAAAGCGTCTTCCAATTCCTTGACTCGGTCCTTCATTTTGAAATTCTGGGTCTCGATGCGTCCAATGGAATCATGAAGTGCTTCTCTAGTTGCAGTGTGAAGTTAACAGATTTGGGATGGCCGCATGTTGGCAACGTCAACCTCTAAACGACATTTTCCTTTGATATTTTTAACATTTTTTTTCTCAAATATCAATCTTTTGTTCTGGCTATCAAAAATAGTGCTCTGGAACACAAAGGATTCATCTTCATCAAAATTTTGGGTAACGGATATGTCCATTGGATGGTTATGGTGGATGTCGTATTGGGGTTGATCAAGGAAGGGGAACATGGCATCCAGATCAGTGTCAAATTCCATGTTCTGACTCTGAATTTTCGGCTCTTCTTCCTGACCCACATTTTTTTTCCTCTTCTTTTCTACTGGAAGCTTGTGAGAACTATCAATTTTACAGTGAGGAGGGTCATTATCTCCTCCTCTGTTTGAAGAACTCTGGGTTTATTTGTTGTTGTGATGGGCCATTGGAGCGATGCTCCGGGATGTCATTCTTTTTGGAGTGGTATTTGCAGATTGAACACTCTTGTCACTGGGGCCTTTCCCCTATTGCTTGTACAATTTAGTGCAGCTTTGCACTGTCTCTACATCGCCGGTATCAGAGGCAGGACCGTCACTGTCTCTGTTTTTGGGCAGGTGTTTATTTACAAAAAAAAAATCGAGGCCAAGTGATTGTAAATGTTTTCTAAAAATATCATAGGGGTCAAATCCTCTTATGTCTTCAGCATATCTAAGGTTGGAGATGCTAAAATGTGCTGCGAAATCGTCAATTTTGTTGACATTTTTCAAGACAAACTCCCCTATTTTCCAAGGCAAAGGAATGAACTGTTTTTTTTCTTCCTTTGGAACAGATGGAACCAGTAGTTGTATTGATGTGCTACTTCTGCAATAAAAATTATGTCCGTAACATGAAATGGAAGGAGAGCACGTTGTTCCATGGAGCCAAAAATTCTTATGACAGTGTAATTTTCCAAATGTTGGAGTGTCCCCTTATTGTGCAAAAAACTAGTTGCTTGTTCAGAAATGTGGGGAGCATTTTCTCCTAACAACAAAACTTTGAAAATAGACAGGAAGCCATTAAAAACCTCATAAAAATAATGGGAAGCCTTGTGCTTCCACAAGGCTTGGTACCAAAACATTACTTGGTGGAATTCGCAGTTGACTTTTTTGGACAGAGACAGTTGCGGAAATTGACAAGAATGTGCTATTACAAAAACTAAATAGGATGACATATAAAATTTATTTTTCCTTTTGTAGCTTGACAATTGGGAAGAGATTTCATGGGAAAATAACCTGCCTCAATCAAAAAGGGCTTGTTTGTTCACTGTGAAATACAAAATATAAAGAGCCATGCGGGAAACAGTACCTGTGGACTCCTGTCCCGTTATTCTTGTAAATAGCCAGGCAATTTCCCGAAATGGATTTCTAAATGAACTAACCTCCATACTTGTAATATCTTCATGAACTAGATTTGGCCTTTCCAAAAAATGGGGCAAGAGGTCCAATCCGTTATTATGTTTTTCTAGGAGTTGTTTGCAATCTTCTCCTTTGAATGTCAATGTTGGCTCGGGAAATTTCAACATTTGGCGGAAGACCTGAGGTGACAAAGAAACAAAAGAGTCATTGTGCAGTGGAATAATTCTTTGGTCTGTAATAAATTTATCAGTGCACCAAGAGACCAGGTTCTTACAATCAAAAACCTCAAGGACACAGCCTGCATGAGCAATCTCGAAGGTCCAAATTACTTGGTTCTCTTGGGTGGGGGTTGAGTAATAAGAAAATGCCCTGGACCAGTGGAAGTTCTGGTCCTCACGCCCGAAGGTGTTCACTGTATCTCCAAAGAACTGTTGTCAAGATGATGCCATAGGTTTATGAGAAGGTTGTTTTGCTGCAGATGATGGTTTAAATGAATTGTTAGAGTGAAGAATGTAACTTTTTTCTAAATCTTGGTTAAATGCTTCTAAATGGGAAAGTCCTCGAGCCTTTATCTGATTAATGACAACCTATATTGGTGGTGCATGATGAATTGTTAGCAGTAAAATTTATGTATTGCATATTTAGAAATGTGAACGTGGCGGGTACGGTGAAGAGAAATTAAGGAATGGAGGTTTCGTGAACGTGC
>SNQJ01S0308342.1:0-10054 GCA_010110895.2 Picea sitchensis
TTTTTAATGTCTGGCGGAATCAACAACTAGTTGGGCACATGCTCGCATTATACGTGGCCGTGTTATCCAACTTCTACCACTATAACCTCCAGGTGTGCCCACGATGCCCCTTACGCGACACACATTGTAAGTCGGGGGGAGTTGAACTCGAAACCTCATGGAACTTCATTTTCATGGCACTTGCCAATTGAGCTGCCCCCCGGGGGCTCTCACAAGTTTTGTTTTATTGTAAAGTGAAATTCTAAATAAAAAAAATACTTTTGTTTGCTGGAAGTTGAAGAACTTGTGAACATATAGTTTTTTTTCTCATAAAACAAGCAAAATGGACACCCATCTTCATGATTGTACCCAGACAGGAAACAAAATAGATACATATATCGATATCGATGAACATATTTGATGAGCATATTTAATGAAAGCTTGCAAGGCAACCATTAGCCAAATATGAATAATTGCAAACCAATAAATTAAACCTCCTTATATATAGTTGTATATTGTAAACATATTAATTTATATATAGTTTTTTATATTATAAACATATTAATTGAGCTAGAATTTGAGTTGATCTTCTTGCATCAACTACACGAAAGCCATGTAATGTTAGTAAGAGTTGATATTCTTGCATCAACTATGTGGCATACATGCATTGTTAGTAATGATTTAAGTTTACCATGTATTTCATTATTTCCACTAGCGAGCCACACATTGGTCTATTCACATACGATGCATGGAATTTTCATCATGCCATATGGATTTTCATACGATGCATGGAATTTTCATCACACCATATGGATTTTTCCATCGTTTGTAATGTGTAATGTCAAGTCTCTATTGACATTCAAAGTCTTTAGCATTTCTAGTGGTATTTTTGTTGAAGGCTATTGCAAAGAAAATTCCATGAGAGGTCAGGTCCATCAATGGGAAAACTTGCTGAAATATACACATAAAAATAGCCTTGATGACAGTCAAATTGAGGAAATCAAGGTTACTTTGATCAATCATTTAGTTTTGATGGGGGCATAGGTATGTACATCCGAAGAGATAATTTTAGGGCTCTTTGTATTTCTTCACCATAGGGTTGCACCATAGGATTTACAATAACTAATTCCTCTTGGATTTTCTTAGGCTTCATACATGCATGAGGAAGAGCCTTTACACAACACATGTTATTATGACATCATTATAACTTAAACCTTGGTCTGATGCACATGGATTTTGAATGAACCCCGACCATTTACATAATATTTTGTCAATGAATTCAAAATTTAAACATAGAAATGATATTTTCTATACTTTATCTTGTATATTTGCTACCATTTCTATTAAAGAGCCTTGGATGGGTTGTCTTTGCACACCATTTTGTTGCACAAGTCTTCTTGAAATCCCACATGATGGAGGTATAGTATGGTCTAAATCTTGTTTAGAGGGCTATTTTCCTTCTCATGTGTGCATGCCATTTGACATGGTACCCAACAAAGTTTTTTGCTTTTAGGGCACTTGAAAGTGTGTCATTATATGAGAGACCCAATGCCATTATATGAGAGACCCAATGTTGCATCCTCAAACATTTTTGTATATGCAAGAATTCTAGATAAGGTTCACAGTTCACGCCCCCTCAAAATTTAATTGATTTTATTGCATTGCACAAATTTGATTAGGCATATTATTTTTTTCTTTAACTTTTTAATTTATCATTCACATACCTACATAATTGGAATTCTCATTTACAATCCTCGCAAATTTACACATAATCGTTTTAAGTCCTCTACCTCACAAGAATCTTACTCACTCAGTAATGTGTACTTGGTAGCTTATATAAACTACTTCGTGATAAATTTTCCCAAAATTTTCATACAGACCCAATCAACCTCCCTGCGATAAATTTGCCCAAAATTTTCATACAGACCTCCCTGTGGTTCCATGTTCTACAAAGCACTAAAATGTCTTTAAGATGGGAAACAACATCTCATAAAATGTCCTTGAGACAGGAAATGACACATATCAAAAGGGTGAGGGGATCTTACACTTAACACCTGGGGTTTATTCACACGCTTGATATGAGTACACCATAGAAATGGAAATGAGAGTCTTGTTGGATACCTTGAAAAAGACCTCACCACACATTACCTGCCATCTATCTTAGCTGAGGATAACATCAGTGACTATAACACTTACTCGTTATTCCACACTAAAACAAGCAAAATGAAACAAATTGAAATTTATAATATGAAATGAAAATAGAATTCTCAGTAGGAATTCACAAACTTATTCTTGACTCGAAAATCGACACATGATAAAATAAATAAATTCAACTTATCTTCATGAAAAAAATGCCCTCCAATGAATTCAATCTCGTGGCTTGACACATGCAATTGACTAAATCCATGTACATGGAGGATATTTTGGGTCTATACCAAGATGAATGGTTGGAATTGAGCAACCCTTTGTATTTTCATTAAATATTAATAACAATTTTGATAATTAAAAATAAGAAAAAGAGAGGATTTATTCCCTTAATTTAAATTGCTTAGCATTGTATTTTTTAATTTAAAAAAGATATGGTGGTGGATACTTGAAACTTTGAAAGGTGATATGACCCTCCTCCCTGGCTCTTCGATTCAAAATTTCAATCTCATACCCTCATGTCATTTCACCATTTAAAATTGACCAACTAAATCTTTTTCTCGTTGTGTGTACAAAATCTAATAACAACAAAACCAATTCTCTGTCATTGATCTTTAATTTAATGACAACGACAATGGTGTGGAGGTGTGGAGTCGAAACTATGTAGTCTAAACGTTATACATTTTGGTCTTTCTCCAGTGATATTTTTCGGGGATATTTTTCTGAAATCTGGTGAGAAATTGTTAGATACGCAGATTTGAGTGATTATTTATGTATAATATGAGTGCTCCAAGGGTTTTTAAGCATGCTTAATCCATTTATGCATTCAAAAATTCATTTTAAACAACATAAAATAGCGATTTCGTTCAGATTTATGTCGTCAGATTTCGACAAAAAAAAACCAAAAACATAGAACAGTTAGACAACGCAAACATAAACTATTAATGCAATATCTTTGTCATCGATCTCTTAGAGTCGGTAGTGGAGCAAACACTGAATGATCTATTAATGCAAAGTTGTGGTGGCATGGAGCATAAACTATTAATGCAATATATTTGTTATCGATGTCTCAGACACGGTCGTGGTGCAAGCATTGAATGACCTATTAATGCAAAGTTATACTTCACATTTTTTTATTTTTGCAATGGAGACGTGAAATTTTTTTGTTTTATTTATTTATTGATTTTTTTTTTGTAACATCCCGCTCTTGCACGCACATGATATGACTTATTCTTTGAGGACACTTGCATGCAAGTGATCCGGTTTAGTATATGGTTGTTTGTTTCACTTATGGATTTCGATGATGATGCTTATGGATTATGATGTTATGTTATTTATGTATAGACAAATTCTATTGACCGGTTTCTCCTGAGTGTGTAGGACACTTGACAGATTGAGGATGTCGATGGCATCGGTGGACCTCCTTGGACTCCATATCTAGTCAGGGAGTGGATTGTATATGGTTTGGGTATTTTTGTTTATGCATATGTGACCTATGATCGGGTATATTGTGATGTTTTTTATGGATCGTTGACATGTTTCTTTGATGGATGCAGGATGACAATTGCTTGCTAGTCAGACTCACATTAGGAGTAAAGGGGCCATGGATAGCAACCAAAAAATGAGGGAGAGGTGTGGCAGCAACCCTGCCACAACATACTAGCACTCCCGTTGTGGCTCGAATTGTAGGTTAACGATTACCTAGTTCGAGAGATACACGATGTTGTGGGGGTAGACTGAGACAGTCGCTCACGAAGATTCTAAGGGGAACACAATAAGGCATGGTCCTTATTCCTTAGAGGCCCTTAGTCTCTCACAAGGTTGCCTGATGGAATATTGACTCCAAGGGTTGGACAACTACCAAAATTAGTCAAAGGCGAGTGGCACCCTTGGAGCACATAGTGCGTCTTGAAGGGCACGTCGCATAAATAAAACATGAATAAAGGCAAGTGGCAATCTTGGAGCACATAGTGCGTCTTGAAGGGAACGTCGCATAAATAAAACATGAATAAATGCGAGTGACACCCTTGGAGTACATAGTGCATCTTGAAGGGCATGTCGCGATTTTAATAAAGTTGAGTCAATGAACCTAGGTGCCTAGAAAGCAATAATTTTTTTTGACATTGTCACCCTTAAAATACATGTTAATTGAGTAATTTTTATTAATTATAAAATTCCCTTAAAAATTCTAATCCTAGTTGAAAATTAAGCCTAGGTCTAAACAGGGAAAGAAGAATAAAAACTAAATGATCAATTAATAAAAGGGGGATGAAGAAAAATCAAGCTAAGAATTTAAAAGACAAATATTTCATGTAAAGAGTTGATTATTGATTATGTGCAAGACATGCTAAATCAGAATTTAGAGAAGAAGGGAAATGAATGTAAAAAAGATGGGAAACATAGAAAGGAATCTAGTCTAGTTTAACTAAGGAACTTTCCTACATAAAACACAACTAAGTTTTAGAAAGGCGTCAGTCATTAAAATGAAATAGAGGGAATAAAGGGACAACAATGAGCGCTTTTAGGAGCATTTTTAAGATTGGTGAGGGAAATTGACATTAAATTAAATTAAATAAATGAATTTTTGGTGCAACTAAGGGATCGGGTGACAAGTGTAAGAGGGAGAGTTTTTCCTAATTATTTTTTAATAAAATGAATTAAACGTGCAAATGGCAAGTGGTCACTAAGAATAACTCTATAAAAGTAATGGCTGGGAAGATGAATGGATCACGATTGGTATGTGTAAGGTTATGCTGCCGAAATTTCTTTGACTGATTTTTCTTGTGGGAGTTGGGATACCTAACTCGAAGAAGAGAGTGGTAGCTTGATCTTGCGAGGCAAGCTGGGAGATAGATTTTGTCTCTAGTTGTGTGTGTGTGGCTCCTTTGCGGCTCAGGGGGCTAAGGGGGAAGAAGAGTACCCCTAGCATTGGATGGGAGGTACAGGTGAGGTCTTCATGGTTAGCAAGCAGGGAGCTAGATGGAGCGCAAGCACAGAAGAACGTCTTTGACTTCATCGCCTTCGGTTATGGTACTCCTCGCTGAATTTCTAAATGCAATAAATTAAGTTTGTTGTATTTTTATTTAATGCCGCAATGTTTTAAGTGTTTCTTGTATATAGATTTAGGGTAATTCCCGAGTTATTGATTATGGATTGAGATTTCATTAAGTTTTCCTCCGCATGAGGTAGTCACTTGTTGGGTGAACCCTTGTTCTCTGCGTTTTTAAATCGTCCAAATTCTCCCTCTTAAAAGCTTCTGAGTTGACTATCTAGTCTATGAGTTTACTTGGTTATTACCCAACGCTTTTACCACTATTTACCCTGCAATTTATTTTTACCTTCTTTTACTCAACAAATTCTTCAACCCTCGGTGATTCTTACTCTTCCTTTTCTCAGCAATCGGTTCCTCATATGCTCCACGATTTAATTTTATCCCTCATCCTTAGCAATTTTATTTTCTTTGTTTTGGGGATCTAATGGCACTGCGCCTCTCCCCTTACCCATCGCTTGGTTGCAGCACAATTTCTCTGCATTTTCTCTGGGCATGAGATTTCCCTTCGAATTTAAGTTCTGTGTTTTCTTAAAAAATGGCTAGGCGTGGGTGCCTCCACCCAACACCTTCACTCAACACCAAGACCAATGTGTGCGCAACACACATGCCCCATTCTGTGTTCTTTTATCTCAGCAGACTTATCCCTTCCCTTGCGTTTTTTTTAACCTCGATAAACTGGAAATTTTCATGCGTTTTAACCTTAACAACGGGTACTTCTCTATGTGCTTACCCTTTGACCATCATGCGAATTGCCTTGTTCTCGGTCTATTTATTTTTCTGCTCAAGGGCCGAATCTTATCCCACAAAGCTCCCATCGGTTGGCTATCACTCTTGGATTATGCTTGTTGATCATGCTTGTTTGTTGTTTCTTGGTCGTGTGTTTCGAGGAGAGTTGATGCCACGTTTTTGGGTGCCCCAGGTGTGGCTTTATGTGACTGAACCCTCTTCCAACGATCGCCTTCAATATCGCCCCACCTCTTACTTCATTTTTGTTGCATAGCATCCCTTCAATATCATCTGAGATTTAGGGGAAATAACTGTGCGTTTTTATGCTTGGACCTCATAAGTATTGCCCTCGGATCCTTATGCACATTCCTTCAAATGGCACTCGGTTTTTACACTCAGACATAGGTTTCACGCTTAGTTTTACACACAGACCTAAGTTTATGCCCATATCCCTATGGTCATATTTCGTTTTAACGCTCAACGCTATTTTTCCCAGTGTTTTTAATGCTCAGTGATCTTCCAGGAGATCGCTACCAATTCCAGCCTCGATTTCCTTCCACTCAGCGATTTGCTTGCATTGATTTTCGTTGTATTTAAGTTCGCCAGAATTGTGTGGAAGGAGCGACTTGGACTGAGTCTACGATTGTCTTCCTTTATTGGTGTGGTATAAGGTGTGAGTTGTTGCGTCATGACCTTTGCAATAAAACTTAGTCATACAAGTCGAGTGACATGATCCTATGAGTAATGAACTTTATCTTTTTATAGTAACATTTTTATGGTTAATCATATTGATAAATTCCTATTCGATGTAAATTGTAATAAATTCTCATTGAATGTAAGTATTCAATTCATTTCTTATTCAATGTATTCATTGTATTAAATTCTTATTCAAGTAGTGTAATTATTTCGCTAATGGTAAATCCTTACTCCATGTAATTATAGTAATAATGGTGTGACCTTAGTAATAATTAGTTGTTCAATAATATTATAATGATACTGATCGAACATGTTTATTTTACGGGATAATATTGTTACGATGATAAGTATTGGATATGATCATTAATCAATGCATTATTTTTATTTGTGAATTGGTATAATTATAACAATGATTGAAGGCTTTGAGTCATCATGGCTCGACCTTGGATTGTCAGAATGTGCCATAACAAGTTAGATTGTTGGATAGAATTATAATTGATGCAAATTATTGATGTTGAATTTTGATTGCTAATTACTGCTAATTTATTGATGTTGAATTCTAAAGTAATTAGATTCTCGCGCCATTTAAATATTGGTGGCATATGATTACTTTAGTAACTAGAATTATTGTGCACCGTGACTAATTATGAATGTTGCGTGATTAGTTATGTACTTAGTTTTCTTTGCACCTTGACTTAATGTGATTAGATTATTGCACATGAAATGAACTGGGTGAATAAATAGATTCTCTTGTGCCTTTGAATTAATGTTGAGTGTGATTAATTAAGTACTTAGATTACTCGTGTGCCATTTAATAATGTTAATTAGGTGATAGTATGATTGGTTTTGAATTGTTTACTTTTGCGCCATGGAATGAGGTTGAGAACTACTCTTGAACCATTAGTATGTTGACGTATGATTATGATAAGGTTGTTGCTCTTGCGTTATTTATTTGTTGATACATACATGATCAAGTAATTGAATTATTGTGCCACAGAAGAATGTTGATACTTGATGAATAAGTAACTAGCTTACTCTTGCACTAGCGAAATTATATTGAGGTGTGATTGATGGTATAGTCTAGAGATGTGAGATGTGATTGATTTAGCGGGATTTAGACACCTCCTTGTTTCTCAGAACAACCACCATCCCTGAGACCTTAAATGGTCAAAATCAATTGGATCCTGGGCTTGAGCATTGCTTATGTGTCCTAGAGGTCCTAACCTTGCAGGGTAGGTTGGGTGGGTAGTATCTTATGTCATTATTATATGATTATCTTTATGATCCTTAAGTTAACATTATGTTGTCTCATGTTATCATGGTGTTATCTGATGATTATCCTTATGAGAGGAGTTGAGCGCTTTATGATTCGTGTTGTTTATGCGTCATTATTTATTTATTGAATGCAATGATTATGGGTTGTTATTTATTTTTGTTAATGCGTCGATATGTATATCGTTATTCATAGCAATAATGTGTCGGCTTTATGTCGTGAATGATTGATAATGTGTTAATATTGTTTCGTTAATATATTAGATGATGTGTCAATGATGTTGTTATTAATTGTGATGTATAATTCCTAATGCAAAAAAAATATATATTTTACCTTTTGTGCTTCATTTTTTCTTAGACAAGAGTTGTTACTTTTTTCCAGAAATGTCACCTTTAATCAAGGGTATTTAGTCATATCAAGTTTATTTACCAATCACAAAATACCTATTCAAATCTTTCAAAATCTAAAATTAGTTTTTAAATTAAAATAACTTGATTTTAATAAAAAATTAAATAAAAGCTTTATATTTTTTTTAAATAAACTCGGTCAATTCAGTTTGACCAAACCTAACCGATCACTATATTCCGCTAAGGACTAATAATGCATAAAAGTTCTATTTCACTTTAATCAATATATAATCAAATAGATTAATGTGAACATATACATATTTTTTTAACTGAAAAGTCATGAATTATGATATTTAAATGTGTATACAATCTTTTTCATCCAATTTTTTTTTTTTTTTTTTTTTACAATATCAAAATACTTATTTTAAAGAGATTTTTTTAAGATGATAAGACGTAAGAGGTGAATGTTCCACATTTTAAGAAGGTAAGGGGTTCCAAGATCACCATAGTTTTGTTTAATTAAAAGGTTAAGAAGGTTGATAGTGCCACAAAGATGAAATCTAATCTTGGAATAAGCTCTAAGAGAAAGTGTTTTTCATCTTCAACCTTGTTAATCTTACAAAGTTAACAAACTCTTTTATCCCAAAATATTTCGGGAATTGACCAACACCCAATTTTACTATGAAACTTTTAACATTTTTCTTATTTTAACCATGTTTATTTTCTTCTTTACACTTTTTATAATATAATTCTTTTATATCTAAAATTTCAAATCAACCAAAATTGGATTACTTTTTATAATATAATTCTTTTATATCTAAAATTTCAAATCAACCAAAATTGGATTTCTAGCTAATTTTCACAAAAAGATTTCATTAACTTCATCATTACAAAAAACTGATCTACATTGCATTTAGCTACGTACAATTTCAATTTGTGGAGAATTGAATTGGGCGGCAGTAATTTGTCCCATAACCGATTCCCATTTCTCCAGATCTGGAGAGAGAAAAATTGAACAAAATTTTCCATTCATTCCGATGTCGCGGATTGAATCCTAGTCGACTCTGTGAAAACCAGACATTCTGACCGGACTAGACGACAACAGAGTTGATTGGGACAATTTCGCAGGTATTGTAGAAAAAATTTATAATATCTTAACATATCATTCCGTTGCCGGGATTTGAACCCGGGTCGCCTGGGTGAAAACCAGGTATCCTAACCGGACTAACAACGGAGATATAAAATTTTAATGCGGCTACTTATTAGTGAAATCTTTTCGTTACTGTTAAATGCATCTCACAAACTCATAAAAGTATTAAGTCCTAAAACTCTTTATTCATCTGCCATCAGAGTGGCGCAGCGGAAGCGTGGTGGGCCCATAACCCACAGGTCCCAGGATCGAAACCTGGCTCTGATATTAATTCAGCATCAAAGATGGCTTCTATGTATCTTCAGCAGAGATGGCTTCTACTACTTTTAATTTTCAGAGCTTTCAGGTAAGTTTGTCTTTTACATATAATCTGTTACTTTTTCATGTACTTTTTTTCTTTTAAATTTGCATGTAATCTGTTACTTTAATGTAAGTTTGTCAATGTTTCAACCGTTGTTTACATATATTTGCGTTGCTATTACTAAAGGCAGCTCGAGTTTCTTTTAACTTTTTGAAAAGGCAGATCCCTTTTGAAAATATGGACGGTTTGATTCCATATTTTAACAGTAATAGTCAAATTTAAAGAAAAAATTACTTGGAGTTAAAGAGGATAGTCATGGTTGTTAAATAATTATGCTTTATTAAATGAAGGGAGAAAAATTCAAACTTGATCCTACTCATTTTTT
>SNQJ01S0308343.1:0-10054 GCA_010110895.2 Picea sitchensis
AGTCACCTTCGAATTGCTGTAGAGGTAAGCCCGATACCCATCAGTGTTGGGGTGGATGTTGGTTTAAATGTGGATGGTCGATGGCCAAAACTCAACAACATGAAAGATGTTCAACACGGAACTGGATGGGAATGTACAGGGAAGTGAGGGCCACATTAACTTCAGTGAGTAAATTTAGTTAAAGCGAGAGCAGAGGGAATATTTAGGAGAAAGGGTGAAGGAGACTACTCTGGGCATCAGACCTTCCAGAAGCTCAAAGAAGAAAACCCAAGCCCAAGAGCATTCTTGGGCTCAAATTCAGACAACAAAATATGTATACAAGGGACACAGTTACAATTGCAGTATGATCAAACCTCCATCATCCTGCAACTACATCAGCTCAACTGGATCAGCTCGAAACATCGACGATTTATTGACAAGATTGTGGCTAATCCGATCACTTCTAAAAATCCAAACCATAGAAATCTCATTAATCTAATTGGATCCTCCATGCCCGAGCCATTCAATGTGAGAAGGAAAGAGATATACAGGGAAATGAAAAAGACTAACCATGATACTGCCATAATCAAACCTCCATTACAGCATCATAACAATCCTTAATTGGATCCTCCATGCCCGAGTGTCTTAAACAACTTTTACAGACAAAATGGAAAGAAGGAAGTTGACTTCTATTAACATGAAAGTCTCAAGTCGATTACATAACCAGAGAACAACTCTGAAAAAAATTACATATTGGGAGCTCTGTTTAACCAAAGACCCTAACAAAATATGAGAATGACTCCTATATACTCAGAACCAAAATCACAGCAGTGAGTTCGAGTCATCGCATTGAAGGTGTTACGTTTGCATGCCTCCTGGCAGACTATGCATGCAATCTTTGGTCAGACGCGAACTGTGTCAGACGCAATCGTGCTTCAAAATGGGGTTGCGGCTGAGTGGACTAACTGATGGTCCTTTCCTGAGCTTTCCATTTATGGTGGAAACGATGTTCAACCACCATCACATGCTTTAATAACTACTTCCTCGGGATCGTAGAGTTCCAAGTCAACTTTGCATTTGAAGGAGGTGGCAGTTTCTCATTGGCCTTCGGCTGCTTCGTTGGGCCGCTACAAGGGGACACAGTTGGCGGACACAGACGAGGATATGGCGGTGACGATGGCGCGATCGACGTGGAGGTGAGACGAGAGACGACCATGTGGACAGATGTGGCAGATGGAAGGTGACCGAGAAAGTGATAGCGACGGAAAGCATGGGTACTGCGTTGGGACAGGTCAGAGGTGAAGTGGCACTAGGTGATGATGTGGGGGCAGAGGAAAGGCCCTGGCAGTAGGCGGGATGAGGACCATCTGCCTAGATGGAGGTGAGCAGTAGAACACCTAGCAGGAGATGATAGGTGGGAGTGATAAGGGGACGTGACCCGAAGGTGGGTGGAGGACAGGTGTTCCATAAGGAGACGAGGAGGGAGAACGAGCGATGTGATGGGAGGAAGAGAGAGATGGAGTGGAGGACAGATGGAAATGGGAGGAAGAAGCGGTAAGGGATAGTAGTAAGTGGGTTATTCCGGAGGGGGGGTTGGTGGTAAGCAGTTTGGAGTGAGGGGGATACAAAATGACAAGAACGTGCCACGATAACTGTGGGTCCGGCGTGGAAACCGCTTTTTTGGATCCCCCCCCTTCGTTAAAGACAGAATGTTGAGGGGGTCTGGTATGGACCACACACCGTAGATCTGGGCGCGCAGATTTCAGCCGCCCAGATCTACGCGTCGATTATCACAATCGTGCCCAGGCCCAAAAGACTTAGGATAATGCGATTTTGTGGGTTTTTTTTCCCCTTTACTTTATTTCTTTCACCAAGGGGCCAACTTCTTAGGAAAAACACCCATTTACAAATTAGTGTGATAACAAAGCCTAACCCCGTGGGGATCAACAGAATCGAACCCGTGACCTCTCCAACTATGGGGGAGAGATATGAGGTCTAATTTCTTACTCATGACCACTTAACAGACATTACTAACAACTGGGGGTTGTTTTAGATTCTGTGGATGACCTCCTAATAGAAAAACTGCTACAAGTTTTATATTTTCTAGCATCCCTACACCCTTGAAACAATAACCACCCAATCAAACAAGATTTTGAGGAAATTTAATTTATTTGAGAGACAAATGTAGAACCAAAAGAAGAAAGACATAATTGATATCTAGATCCCTTTTTTCAACAGTGAATAGTTGTGTAGTAATAGAGGTTTGTTGCAGGTTAAGAAAGGGGGAAGACAAGCACAAAATAGGGGGGAAGACAAGAAAATGGATTATGACGAACTCACGTATAACAACTAGATTACTTGTCAGGGAAGTTATTTGATATCTATGCAAAGGTGACATGCAATACAACTCATCCCAACTTCTTGAGTTCACTAGGAACGTTCATCAGGATAAGACAATGGTGAATAGGAGAGAGATTGTCATAGATAAGGAGCTAATATCAGTTGCAATAAAGGTGTTGAAAGAGAGAAGAAAAAGAGGACAAAGGAGGAATTTGATGAATTGTGCCATGAATTCTTCAATGCAAACATTTCAAAATGGATTACTTCTCAAATAGGTGTGGCTATCAAACACCAAAGTCTCGACTGGAAGGGGGTAGCTAGGATAATTACAAAGTTGATTTTACACCAGCATCATCCCTCTTATATTTTTATTCCATACTCTAAAATAAGTATATTACAACTTAATGAATACATTTTCTTATTATTGTATATGGTTTTATATTTTATCAAAAAAATCTCCAAGACTTTACAAGGTTTTATAATTCAATGAAATATTCGCCAAGATTTTACAAGATTTTATAATTCAGTGAAATATTAGCCAAGATTTTACAAGATTGTATAATTGACTAAAAGATTCTCCAAAAAATTATATATGCATATTATACTATTCATAAAATAGATTTCAATTTTTCCTATGTATCATGGGGATTTGCCCATTTATTATACACATAAAATTAAGGGGGGGTCTTAAAATCATCCTTGCTCCTCAACCCATGGCACCTACCTGGAAGATTCATCTCTTCCACTTATCCCTGAATGTAGACTCCCTCTATATGAGTGATTCTCCCTCTCAGGTAGTTGACTCCCCTTGAAGTCCAACTTCCTCATAATATTTTTGGGAGGCTACTCCTCCCCACTAGATCCTGAGGGTTGAATCCCTCTGAACTTTGTCTCCCTCTAAGCATGTACCACTCGTGGAGCTACCTACTCCCTTTGAACATGTGTAACTGGTGGAGCCACCTGATCCTCCTCATCCGTCTCTTTGATGTTGTTGGCCATTACACACATAGGCTGGCCCCTCAACATATATAGGTTTCCCTCTCTAACTCCAAGTACCATTGTTGATCTGAAGCTAGATCGTCTGGGCACAAACAACACCTGTCCATCTCAAAATAATATGTGGTATCCCTTCTTCTCAATCTCCAAGACTGAGAGAACACTCCTCCTGATTTCTGGCACCCATAACACATTTGACATCCTCAGCACCTCACCTAACTCCAATTGGAACGATATTGTACCAGATCTTTGTACTACATTCTTGGCTCTCGTACCAATCTCCCCACACAAGTCTGAGTCAGTCTTGTGAAACTGTCAAACAATTATCGTGCACCTGTCATATGGCAAGAGGCTTTGTTATCCACCAACTAGGTCCCCCTGCAGGAAACTGTACTTGAGAGGGTGGAGACCAATAAGATCTTCCTCTGAAACCTATCAACAACCTCATCAACCTCCATTGTTGATGTTTGTTTCCTTCTTCCCCTTCCCTTCCGGTGTGGACATTGTGAAGCATAGTGACCATAGTCATGACACTCAAAACCTTTGATCTTACTTAAATCCTTCTTATGTCTCGGCTCTGGAGATGCTTCTCTCTCGGGAGAATCCCTTCTCCCAAGAAAACCTCTTCTGCCCTTCCTAGTGCGAGTTGCAAGGGCCTAGTTCTCATCGTTGCTACTCTTCACCACACCATCCAAATCATCCATGGACACTAACCAAGTCTCCTCCTGAATACAATGAGTCCATAGTCTATCAAATTCTGGTAACTTTTCTCATGCACAGATCCCCTGTGAAAATGGTTCCAAAGACCTAGGAAGACCTCTCAACACCACATTCACCAACTCAACATCCTCCACCTTATCATTGATGGCCACAAGTTGATCTCATATATGTGTAATATTCATAATATAGTTCACAATTGTGTCCTCACTAGACATCTTGACAAATTGAAGCTGGTGCTTCAAATGTAATTCCCTTCCTGTATTCCCATTTCGGTATAGACCTACCAAAGCATCATATGTTTCCTTTGCAGATGTTTTCTCAGCAATGTGAGGAATCAAGTGATCCTTCACGGATTCTAGCAACACTCGCTTGGCCTTCACTTCCTTCTTCTTGTGAGCTATCAATTCTTGTGAATCGATAGGACCAACAACCACCCTCTCAACAAACTCCTTGAGATCATTTTCTTTTGACAGAAGAAGCACCCTAACCTTCTAAGCCCGGAATTTAGTTGCTCCTTCCAACCTGTCCTCAATTTTCAATGTGTTCACCATGGTGACCTGCCTAGAACAAAAACAACAATCTTCCAGTGTTGTAGAAAAAATATGTGTCTCAAGATGATCCCCTTCTCTTCACATCCCAAGATCTGATACCATGTCAATTTTCACATGCAACTCTGTGACTAATTTCAGATCTGAAAAATTGCTTCCTAGTGAGATAACTATAAACCCTAGATGTTATCACTGAACAATTTTACACTGAAATTATTGACTGAAAATATAACAGCAAAAACAACAAGATTAGAGATTAATCATCAACACACATGAGATACAAAATTTTTTGTTTTGTAACTTTGCCAAATTCAGAAATTCTAAGAGTAAATACCAGCCTCCCAACTATTACAATTACAGCAAAACTGAGGACAACCTTGTCCTCCAAAATCAAAAAAACCAGCAAACCAATCCTCGGCAAAATACCCAAAAAATCCTCTTCCTACAAATTTGATGAGATACCCCCTGTACTCTTGTTGACGTCATTCGTATAGTTGTTGACGTCAACAGTATGAACCTATTGTACCTGCCCAAAAATCTCACACGTGCAGTTTGAAACTGCCTCAGAAAATCACACATGCAGTTGTCCTTCCCCTCACACATGCGGAATATCCATACCACATGTGTGGCTCTCTTCAATACTATTTTTCCTTGCATGTGTGGATCGTACAATCCTCTCACATGTGTGGTTGTACATTTTTCTCACACATGTGGCCTTGCTCCTCTCTCTTCCTCACACATGTGGCTGAAATCAGAAGCCTTCCTTGGCCTAAAATAAAAACAAAAAATCACCAAGAACCCTAAGTCGGATTGCCACACAATTGCAAAATTTCCCTTACTGAAATTTCGAAGCTCCTAGCACAAGTGCACTCTCACTTATGCTAACTCCATAATGACACAATGAGAATTGTCACAATCTCTCCTCTCCTTATATAGAAGTCTTATAAGTGAGTTTAGGAACCCCTTCTAAACTCAACAATTAATTAGAATATTTTAATTCTCTTTGTGGGTGTGAAACGCCAAGACAAGACCACAAATCCCATCAACTTACCCATGAGGCCCTAGCCTCATTCCAAGGCCGATTTCACTGAAATGAAAGGCTAATATGGTGTCAACGAATATTCCCATATCCCCGACACATTGGCCTCTTGTGGGAATGCCTCCCGAAGCTACAAAAGATTCAACACTCAATTGGCCAAGAATCTCTTAGCTAGGGACTTCAGGGACTCTCAGTTGCTTCAAGAGTGCTCACAACATCCTACACAAGGCTCTTGATCCATTTCTTCAAAAGTGAATGCACTACAAGCTTACAGCCTGTTTACAAGCACATAGGCCTCATTTCCAACATAACACAACCAAACAATGATTGCCTTCAAGCACAACATCGTTGGTGCTCTTCCCTGCACTCCCCCTTGGACCCCTCTCTCTTGTGGAATCATAGCCCCCCATCATTTTCATCCCTCGCATATCGCAACAAGTGATAATTATTTTTATTAATTATTACATGCACATAATATACAATTCGGCCCACAGCCATATTAAATCAATATGGGCTCTTCACCCCAACACATCGGCTCACGAGCCTAATTCACATTTATACAATTACATTATAATTTGTGGGGAATGAAACTTGAGATGTTATAGCTCTGGTACTAGTTTCCCATGCAACATCCTCACATCATATGAGGGGGAAACAAGCCACATGTTTAATTTTCTTATTCAAACTACAAAAAAATCCTTCAAAATTTATTTTTAACCAGATGTAGAACATTGTAAAACTATGGCCTAAGCTCTAATGAATAGACTTACAGGGCCCATATTCTACTACCAATGCTCTTAATCCTCTATTACAATTTGCAAAGTACTCAAAAGTGCATTTTTTCCAGTCCCAAAAACCCTAGAACACAATCCAACAAAAGCCAAAGGAAGTGAAGAACTTCAATAAAAATGTTGCAAGATAACACAGAAATATTCCAAAATAGCATGTAAGAAGCACTGTAAGAAGGGTGTATACCTTGAGATTTCTTCAAGAAGAGATAAAAACATGCCTTGAAATGGCATGTTTATTTAGGCTAAAAGAGAGCCATAAATAGGGACCAAACCATAAAATCATATGTTTCTTCACTTTTCTTGCAAGCAATTTGTGGTAAGGGTCGTCTGTAATATCCTTTGCCACTTTATTTAATTTTCTCGTTGATTGCTTCGCAATTTTTTCACATACAGTGGTCGAAGTCCAAAGTGTAGTACTTTCTCGCTCCCAAATGTGCCAGAATCATCTTATGAATTCTATCAAACAACTCCTTCACCCTCTCCAAATACTCTTTCATGAATTTGTTGCCTATACTAAAAGTGGTTTCCATAAGGTTGCATGAGATCATTGGACTCATGCCTCGCTTCAAATTCAAGCATGATAATGACAAGCTCTCATGAAAAGGAACCATGGATCCTACTCATAAGTATGCACAAAGAATAGGTCACAAGTTCGAGCTTGAGCCAAGGCACTCTAATGACTATGCATAAAGAACAAATCATGGGTTTGATTTGAATGAATACTTGCTAGCTACAAATAGGAGCAAATAAAACTTTGAATACATCATTTCCACTTTTGAATTCGTACTAGTTCTTTATTGTTTTTATCTAAATTTTGATCTACGCTGACATTCATAGTTAGTAAGTCTAAATCATGTATGTATTAACGAAAAAGTAGTAGTGAAAGATTGCAAGTTCAAACATAACTTTGTAGTACACATCTAGATATAAATGTGACCATTGGGTTGACCATTTTTGTGATTTTCTTTGTGGGTCGCCCGCAAGCCATCCATGTTTGCAAAATCTCGATTTAAATGTGTTTTCCATGTTAGATTTAAATAGCATTTTCCATACAAGACAACCTATGGGTCACATGAGCATGGCATGGCCATTTCAATGGTGGAATATTATTTGATGAGATGGACTAAGGTTTTGTTTTAAACGTTAAATCATGTTCAAGAGATGATGAAACAATGTCCAGTGGTGGAATGCACAATATGAAACCACCTTGTGTTGGAATGGGATGTTCATTGAAAAATAGTCATTGGTATGCTCATGGGATCTTAGCGTTTCACCATGAGTGGTGTCCTACAATGAGTAGTTATATAAGGAGAAAGTTAACAAATGCGGAGAAAGGGAGAAGCCTAAACATTATACGATTTGGACATTTTCTGGCAATCATCACTAGAATCCGGCTATAGAATAATTGTTGGAATTTCAATTTCTCATTGCTGAAATTGCATTTTTGAATGCATAAATGGCTTCAACGTCCTCAAAACCCCGTATTGCACCTAGATGGTACAATATCAACAATTGATATTTGCAATTTCAGTAATACTTATAAATTTTTTAGCTGGATTTTGGACAAAAATGATCGAAAAAATATGGTTGGAAAACATCAAAATCGTAGCATGTTTAAACTACGCTCAGAGAAAGTCCCACCTAGAGAGAACACCAAATTGCACCTTTTTGGTGCTTGCACATATCAAAAGAAAAGGCATGCTTATAGTACATTCCTACAACCCTCATTGTTGGAATTATATCAAACTACCAAGGGAAATATTTACAACTTTTGTTGTTCTTTATACTCGTTTTCTCTTCATCATGTGCACGAGCTAAAATCCTATAACATATACCAAAATATTGGCTCCCAATATATTTCCTCCTAAATGAAAATAAATATCATGTAAGGTGAGGGGTTGTCAAGGACATTGTTGAAAACATTGGTGAGGGTCCAGAATAGAACTTGTTATCACCATGTAATTTCCAGATGGTACCCAAGCTTCCAAATTTTGGTGAAGGTTTATACAAATGATGAATTAGAGGACCCGACTATATATGGCGACGTATGGATAAAATAGCAGAAATGCAAAGGGTAGGACTCGGCTGACTGACAATCCTGAAAGCAACCTGGATCAATGGCTAAGGTGCATATCAGGGATGTAACTAGCGCGAAGATTAAACAATCCATGGCGGGTCGGGGAAAACCATCGTGGTTTCATCACAGGACATGTGGCGCCACGAGAGGTACATCGGGACGAAAAGCAGTCTACTCAAAACCGCTTCGCCTCATCCCCGAAATTTCTGAAAGACAAGCACTATAGAGATTTCTACAAAATGGTTGGCGAACGTAAGTTGGGGGATTAAACCATTTGCAGACGAATTCGATCATTGCACGCATATCAGTTTTCAAGTCTCAGTTTCCATGATTTCAAGAAATTTTGACCAGTCATCTTCCAAGGTGAATTCTGGGAAAACCAGAGCAGATTTTGAGAAACTGAAAGAGGTTTATACTCAGCATGGGCCATATAAAAATAACCTCCCCCATACTTCTCGTAGTTGTTACATACTAGGAGAATCGAGGACATCTTGGAACCTTATATTTCCGGATCCAATATTTTTTCGGTTAGAGACATATTTTTCAAATGTAGATCCCAGATAGATGGAGGAAAATTTCACAAAACCGAGAGATTTTTTTATTCAAGACAAACTGATGTACAAAAACGTCTCCCTGATTTTAAATAGGTGTCACAGATTGGGAGATTCGAAGAAATCTTTGAACCCTATTTTTCATTTTTCACGATTTCCTGTTTGAGGCATGTTTTTGCAGCACGTGCTCCAGCCAGTTGGCAATGAATTTGGAGAAACCGAGAGAGGTTTTTTTTCATAATAATATTATCTACAAAAACCATTCTCAGATTTTACACATCTATTGCGGTTTCTGACTTACAGGTGGCGTTTTGACGCCTATTTTTTCGTGTAAATGGTTTCCAAACGAAACGTTTATTTATTTGTAACCAATTTGGAAACAAAAAGACTCA
This sequence comes from Picea sitchensis, assembly GCA_010110895.2. NCBI lineage: Eukaryota > Viridiplantae > Streptophyta > Pinopsida > Pinales > Pinaceae > Picea > Picea sitchensis. The sequence continues at coordinate 9,434 of SNQJ01S0308343.1, forward strand.
TTGTTTGTATAAAATGTGAAAAGATACATATGTATCAGGGTTAGCAGAAGTGCAAGAGCACCTTTTGGTTGTATCAGACTCTATTTGTAAATTTTATGAATCTGAATTGAATATAAATGCAGAAGATTTTGAAGTCCCTATGAAAAGATTCTAACGGGTAGTGATATGAGCTTTGTTTCCTTCCAGCGTATGTATTTCCTGTAAACTGTCATTTCATTTACATTTTCTTATGTTTAAATTGGAGAGTTTAAAAGCCCAAAATTCGTCTTGTGACGTTCTTGGCTTAAGCAATTTAAACTATGTGATTGTCTTCTTAACTTATTCAGAATTCATTTCAGTGATGATCTGACGCAGTTATTTGTTTTCTTCATCTTGCTACACACCTTTTTATTTCAAGAATAACTCAGATTCATTGCCTTATTTAGCCTTTGTCCTCTGGAGAGTTCTATCATTCAACGCATTGTTTTCGTTCACTTTCAGAATTTTGACTCCATAGCCCATAGTGTTCCCCCCTTCTTTGCCAGCAACTTTATTAAAAATCCCCAAAACAAACCAAATCTAGCCATTGATTTCCATAGATATATCAAGTGACACAAAAGAGCCCTCTTTGAGTTGAGCAGG